>VZTS01018444.1:65632-126005 GCA_013400795.1 Pluvianellus socialis | reverse complement strand
CTCCGGCCGCGGGGTGGGGCCGCCGAGCGCCGGGCCCCCGCGAAAACTTTGTGGCCCCTCGGCCGGAACGGGGAGCCCCGCCGGCCGGTGGCCCGCCCTGCCCCGGGGGGGCGGGTGGTGGCGGTGGCGGTGGGGAGGCAGCCGCCCGCCCGCCCGCCTTCCCCCGTTATCGGCGGTGAGGGGAATAACGCCATAAAGACAAGCATTTTTGGGAGTCCAGGACCTGTCAGAGTTGATTAGGGCACAGAGGACATTTTCTTTCTCGTTATGCAAAAAGCGTTGCGCGGCGGAATACGGGAGGTTTCGCCCTAACTCGTGCATGTCGGATTTCCAGGAATCCGGGAGATTAATCGCGTTTAACGTTATTTGCAACGTCCTCCCCCCGCCTCGCTTTTCCCGGGCTGCGTGAAGGGGCGCAGGCAGGTCCCGCTCCCCGCCGCCGGCCCAGGCCCTTTCAGGGAGAGTTGGGGAATCATGAAGCGCCGGAGAAAGACGGGAAGGGAATGAGATGCCATCGAGAGAGGCTGCTGAGAAATGGTGGAGATGGGGGTGAGATGGGAGACAGCTGAAACTGAACGATATGTTGAAGAAAAATAAACGATAACAAACCGCTGGCTGGCTGGCTCGCTCGCTCGCTCGCTCTCCCCGATTCTTTTCTGCGAGGCAATTTTATATTTTGCATTAGCATTTCCCTTCTTCTGTCCCACTTCTCTCCCCGCTTCTGCTGCTATAATTTATCAGGATTACAATAAGCCCTCTGGCTTTTGGAAGTAAAATTACAGAACACCTTCGTTATATTTAAGAGGTGGTGGTGGGAAATCATTCCTCTGTCATCACGTGGAGTTTCGGCTACTTATTGTGGTCATCGCTCTCCCGTTCCAGCTTTATTTATTTAGCCGGAGTCGGGCTTGCTGGAAATGAAAAGCGACCCTTCTTTACTGATGTAATTAACTCCCGTGGTCTTCGGCCCCTCTCCTGCAGCCGAGTCGAACTAACTTCTGCCAGCCTGGCAGTTCTTTCACTCAGGGCGTGGAAGGAGCCGGGCTCTTTCTGATTTTGATTTTTTTGACAAGAAGGACAAATCGATTCCTTGTAGCAGCCAAAAGCCTCTAAGTAAAGGCTAGTGTAATAGAAATCACTATTTTACTTAGGCAAAATCAATCATAAGTCTTTTTGTTTTCTGACTGACTCTTTGATCGCCTGCGCTTGAAAAAAATACTGTACCGTAATGCAAAAGAGAGACTGGAAAGATGGGTGAGAAAAAACTCTGTTTCCACCCAGAAATGAGAAGTTTAGATGATAAGCTGCCATACTTTGGTGTCGGCAAGCTGTTGAAGAAAGGGTACAAAGGCCATAATTTGGTCAAGAGCTGGCCTGGTCCATGTCCTCCACCTTGTCTCATCTGACTGGCCTCTGCCACGGCCGTGGCCAGCAGCTCTCTGAGGTCAGTATCGTGATAAACTTGTATAAAGTTAATAGTAGGCCCTTAATAGTCAGATTCAAATTAGTTCAAATAAACGGCCTAAAATTACCCAGCCAGGTGTCAACTACATTCCTGGGCTACCAAAATGGCCCTTCAGTTGCCTTCAGGAAGTCTTGGCTTTTCCTCTGCTCTGCCCTCCGTGATTCTGCTGGGCTACGTAGACCTGAAGAATGCACTGGGTTTTACTTCCCCTCGCTTTCCTTCAGGAGTCTTTCCCTGAATTTCAGAGAAGGGACGCTGGTGCTGGGGCCCAAGGCTGTGTGTTGTGCCCAACCGGAGGGGCTCCTGCCGCCCAGTCCTGCGGAGCAAAAGTGTTAAACCCCAACGGTCCCACCTTTGGCTTTGTGGGATGCCCCTCTTTAGGGGAACACCATTTTACTCATAAGCTCCGTACAGGTGTGTGGTCGCTCTTGCAGGAGGGCTGATGTGGCTTTGCACTTGAGCAACATGGCCCTTGACTGGCAAAGAGACAGGTTGGGAGAAGTGGTGGTCTCCAAGTATGGGGAGATGCTGCTGTACCCGCTACGAGCCGTTGTGAGCTGCCCCTTTCCACGGCTGCTCCCTGCGGCACATCCTGCAGCCCCCGACTGGTCCTGTGGGTAACAGCATGTAACCATGGAATTATTATTATTAACCAAACATTTACCTCTGAATTACAGTCCCATTTTGGCTGCACAGCGGATTAAAACAGTTAGCACATAGCCCTTGGATTGATCAAGTTAAAAGAACAATAATAAAAAAGCCTTAGCTGATACCAGCAGCTCATTTCAACAAAGCCAAACACCTTCATTTTCCTTCTGCTGCGCCACCACTTGGGATTTGACCCTGGAGCGAAGGTTGCATCTTTCCCTACCTGTTTACTGATGCAGGTTTCCACTGTTTTACTGGCACTAAGGGCTGGAGATCTGTAACAGGATTATTTCAGAGCACTCCGAGCGGAAAAAGGATGGGAAGTACCTGACCCGCGGAAAAAAAACCTAATCAAAACAAAGACAAAGGGCACAACGAAAAATAAGAAAGCCAACATTGCTGCAGTGTACACTCCTCTGCTCCTAGAAATCACTGCAAAGAGAATATTTGTCAGTATATAGAAAAATACCCAATCTAGACACAGGCTATCAATCACTGAACATGCCTGTGTTGAAGGTACTGTGAGGTACTCAAAGAATAAAAGTGTGATTCATCTCTATCTTCCGAGCAGGGGCTAAATCTTGCTCCGCGTATTCATGGGAGCCGTGCTCCTGTGATAACTAAAGCGTGCAGGATTTGGCCATGAACTGCCAATATTGCTCTGCACATTTGGAGTGCATGATGAGAGCGAAGATTGGCAACTCTCCCCTGTAATCTAAACCACTCTGCAAGCAGGCTCGCCATAATTTGCTGCCCTAAACATTTAACCCCAGCTAGTTAATTTAAGCTTAGCTCAGTTGCTCATGTTTATGGATAAAGAAACAAAAGGGAAAGCATCAAAAGGAAAAGATGACTGTGGAATTCAATATTTCAGCAGCTGTTGATAGGTAAATGTTATTGAAGTGTGGCATTCAAAACCAAAGGCCTGCATTTATGATAATGAGCCTAACAAGGAAATGAGATTGACACAGCAATTCTCTGTTTTTGTTGTCCCCTGAGGTTAGAGATTATGCAGCGCATGGTGCTGTTTTTAGCCTCTTTGGTGATTCCAACTGTGAGAGACAACGCTGCGCATATTTGTCAAGGTTGCACTTTAATCAGGTGACTCAGGAGCTTTTTGAGGGAGAACATGAACTGCTGGTCTCACTTAAACCTTAATCCACATCCGATGTCAGAGATCCATCAGCCAAGCAGCGGCGCTTTTAGCCCCTGCTTTTCCCTTACGCTTACGCCGTGCTCTGTGAAAATGCTTTGAAATAATTGAAATGTATCTATCACGGCTACATTGTATTTTGAGAATTACTGGAATGTTTCTCAGTGACATTAATTGGTTTTAAAATATTTTTGTCTTTCTAATTAGTGCGAGATTGATGAGCGGTGGAAAGGGCATTTATACACAGGCAGACACATATTTCCATGCTACATTTGTGTCTTAATAAAATGGTAGCTAACTGGATTCTTGTGCTGAGTAAACACGGGTAAGAAAGAATATATCCTACAACTTTAGGAGGAGGAAATATCCCATGTTTTAAATGGGATCACATTGTGTGAAATGTGTGAAAAAAAAAACCCCAAACCACAAAAAACCCAACTGGTCTCCCTGAGGGCTGGAAAATGGATAAATGAATTATTTAAATATAGTTAAAGGACACACAGGAAAAAGTAATGGCGTTGATACCCAATGTAGGGAAAATTATTAATATTTTAAAGAATCGATTGTGGACACATGGAAGAGCTCATTTTAATTAAAGATAGCTTATACAAAGCAGTTTTAAGAAGGGAGAAATAGTATAGAATACTTGTTGCTGAGAATTTTTAAAAAATATGTCATGGATAAACCAGATGACATAACATATTCCAAACTTCCCTCTGCCCTAAAAAAGCATCACTGTCTGTATTGCAGTGATTTTGAATGGCTCCAGCTCCCTGGAACACGAGCTCTTGCCCACGCTTGGTGCTCTTGTCTTGGCCAGCACCGAGTAGAGTCGCTCTACAGCATTTAATCGCTCTTCGCAACGTTTAGACCTCATCTTGCGGCACTTAGTATTTTGAGAGCAGCACCTCGCAAGGTCTGCTGGTGGCATGCTGGAAGGGAGGGATGATGCTCCACAGGTCGGGATCCAGGCGCTTTGCCAAACCTGTACGACTCTCACCACTTCTGCCATTCCTTGCCCTTCATATACTTCCCAACTTCGGTTATCTGGGTGTGCAAAAAGGTGGCCCTTGAGGGATAGGAGATGTCACACTGAGCTAGAACTCAATCAGAGCAGAAAACGTTGGTTTCCCAAGGCAGAGACATTATTAATATTTTGCACTGAAGTGCTACAATGAGGCCCAGCACCTATACAGCTTGGCAGCTGTATTCAGAAGTACTGTCAGATTTTGTCAAGCAAGCTGTGCGTATCAGTTGCAGTTAAAACACAGACGGGATGGACAGCGGAAAACAGCTGGAAGCAGCGTCTTCCTTAAACCCATCTAGATGGGGAACCTGCCTGCGGTTCAAACACAACAGGACATCCATGGTCAGCCATGCGGCGTCTAGCCGGCAGAGAGTCAACGAGGCTTAATTTGATGAAAAACACAGGCCTGACAGATGCCTGGAGGTACCACGGGTGCTGGAAGCATGGGGATGGCATGTGATTCTTTGCTGCAGATAGGTTTCACCCTAGATTAGATGCCTTTCCTAGCTTTAAAGAGGGCCTATTAGGTATTAAAGGGTGTGAAATCCCTGCGTTTGCCTTCATCACTCTTCCATTCTCAAGCAGCCCCGAAACCTTACACTAAATCACAGCAACTTAACAGCTCACTCTTGAATGCAGAGCTCAAGGACTTCCTCTATATTAATAATCTTGTAGAAGTAACACTGGTAATCCTGTGAGAGACCCCAAAAAGCTGTCCTTGGGGGCAAAATCATTAATTACAGTCCAGAAAAGAGGAAAGCGATGGGCAAAACCTGGAGTCTCCTGAAACCTTGATTGCGCACTGGGTGTTGCAGCACAAAATTACTCAGTTGGGAGAGGTGCTAAAACCTTCGGAACACAAGCTGAACTGAATGCCACATTAAAAGAAATAGGGAAAAAAAAAAAGAAAAAAAAAAGAAGACAAGTGTATGTAAAGGCAAAATTGTTTGGGAGCAGGGTCAGGAAGACTGCTGTGGTTTCAAGCGAGAAGAAATTCCAACACCCTGAAAGTCTTTGTGCCTGGGAACCTGTCCATCACAAACTGCATCTGCTTAGGAAAAGAAAAAAAAAGGTGAAACCACATTTGCTCCGTGGTAAATGTACCGATGTTGTGTGTGGAGAGGCTGAAATTCGCCTGATGCACCACCCACCTCTGGCCCACCACCGCACGCAGATGAGTTGCACCCAAAATTTGATGAGACTTGTGTGGTTGTCTCAGATAATAATGAGATAATGCCCTGAGCATCTATTGGCTTTACTTTTGCGGTTACTGTATCATGACAACTTCTTCATGTCCTGGCTGTTATTCTGCATCCTTGTCATTATATTCTTGTTTCTTTGATACATGACAATGGGTTTATGTCTTAAAACAGGAGAGAGACCTGCCCATCAATCTCAACAGAGAGGTGAGAGTTAACTCTACTTAATGCTCTATCCCTGAATCTCTTAATTTGTAACTGAAGAAATATCATCTACCATCCTTGCTTTTGGTGCTGATTCTGCCACCCTTAAAGGAGAATTTAGGTAATTTACGTTATTTTAATCTGGACTAACATTTAAAAATTTATGAACATCTTCTTCCTGGCTCTTCAAAGAAGATGGTACTTCTTGCTCCCTCTCCCTTCACAAACATCCATTTCACTTATCTAGGATTTAACTTAACAAAAAAAGGATTGTGGGTTTTTTTTGTTTGTTTCTGTTTTGAGGTAGGTTGGTTGGTTTGTTTGTTTAGGGGGACTGCATGTGGGGTTTTTTTTTCCTCTGTAATTCTCCAACCCCTTTTCTTTTTAATATTATGTTTATTGTAATTTTCTCTTGCTGGGATCTTTTCTAATCAGCTCTATCAATGATGGTGGAAACCATGCTTTCCCAAGAAAGGGCATTAGCTCCCCTAATTGTTGTTCTCAGACCATATATATGCATGAGAGCGAGAGACTGTGGCTCCTGGCAAGCCCAAGTCCCAAAAAAGATAGCTGTCCAGGTTTAAAAGAAAATACATTGTCCAAATACCTCTGGCCAAAGCATGAGCACGGATGCGGCCTTTCTTTCTTTACACCATCTTGCAGATGCACATGCATTCAGAAAACTGGAAAACTAAATGTTAAGATCTGACACTTGCACAGTTAAGATTTTACATGTTCACTTACACAGGCATCTGATTAAAAATGCAAACGAGGCTGGCTTCGCTGAGATACTGACCTGAGATCAAGCTTTCTGAAGACAGGCTATTTCCACTTTCCTCAGAAGAAAGGAAAAAAGAGTCGGGAGTTTTTATTCACCTGGATGAAGCAAAAAATGTGTAAGAACTATTTATAAATATGTATAAATCAATATTTAATTATATATATGCTGAATGGTTTAACTGTTGTTCAGCAAGTACATAATTTGTTAATTTTGCCTGCTTCCACTGAATAATTTATTCATCGGATCAGGTTTTTTAATATTCACTAGCTGATCGGCTGATCAAATCTTGTTAGCTGAATATGTTATTTGATTTTTTTTTGCCCTTTTCAAAAATCACTTAGTCTATTGGAAGAACGCTGCTGTGATTTATTAGTGATATATTCCATCTAGTCCATGGTGACATTCTTCAAGAGTAACCTCTGAAGACAGTAGATTTCTTGCTCCTGTCATATGATATTAACCTTTTGTAATCCTGACATGTATTAGATGTCTTTGACCAGGGAAATAAAACCTCATGTCTGACAGCACCCTTCTGTGTCACACGTTCATGACAACATGTGTGTGATGTGTTTTATTTTACATTTGATGACTGACTATTGAATTATTTAGATTAGCTACATCCATCAATCCTATATTCTCATTCATCCAAGTGTCTTCCCTGCAGTTTGTTCAGTAATATGTCTCTGCAGAGGATTTCTTCTAACCCCTAAAACTGCCATGTAGCTTCAGAGGTGCCCTGACATTACAGTGCGGGACAAGATGCAGAAAGGACAGTGTCTAATCCTTTACAAGTCAGCCTTGAAGTCAATCATCTTATAGCTCTTTGTAGCTAGAAAAGGACTTCTTACACTTACCACTTGAAAAGGGAGATTCTTAGCTTTCGATTGTACTGTCTTCATACCCAGGGAGGTCTGCAGAGATCAGGAAGTAAAGGTTTGGAAAATTATTTTATGTTTTTATACTGTTCTTTCACATTTTAATAATTTTTAAAGCTTCTGAGGACATGCTTTTTCTCTTAAGTGACTGAAGCCTAAATATTTGAATAAGGCTAGCTTTGTAAGGAAGAGGTTGTGAAAAGCAGCATCAATTCAATTTAAAAAAGATGTTCTCAAGCTAATTACCTGCTACACTGCTCTATAAGACTATAGAGTATATAAAGAGTAAACAACAGGGCAGTGACACCGAAAGCATTGAGCGCGCCACTCTGAAATGACCTGGGTAACTTTGTGACAGTGCCAGTCAAGACTAGTGCCGACATCTAGTACTCAGCTGTGCGCACCACAATCTGTGTGCCACAGCCTAATGTATTCCATATTTCAATATGCATGCATATGTAATAGGCTATATAATATTCCATACAAAAATTGCATTAAGAAAATGTTAAAGTTGCCTAATTCGGCATTTAAAAGTCAGGAAATAAAATTAAGGTTGTACATGCAACATTAACTCCGCTCCCTAGTGCATTTGCCTATGATACAGTCTAATTACATGATCAAATATTATTTCTCAGATTATACAGTATAATATCTACATTTTTTTCATCTTGCAAAGTGTGAGGTGAATTAGGCAGGACCCAGCTAGATTCCTCTAAACCTCCATGCGCAAAGACTCCAAGTAAGTGTGGACTTCTCAGTTTGGAGAGGGCATAACTGAAAGGGGATATAACAGGGGGTTACAAAACCACGAGTAGTGTGGAAAAGCTGAACAAAGAATGATGATTTACTATTCCTTCCGCTGTAAAAGCTGGGGGACACTCACTCATGTTTAAAACAAGCTTATTTTACATGCCACATGCATGAACTCACCACCATAGACTGTTGACAAGGTCCGAACTATAATGAGGAGGTCCAAAGTATAATAAATCCAAAAGACAGGAGAGAAATGCATAGTGGACAGAGTTATTAATGACTATTACATGTGAGTACAATGCCCAAGCCAAGAAATCACAAAATCATTGGTGTCTGGGAGCTGGGAGGATCTACCTGGGAAGGACTCATTTCATTTTTTTTTTCTCTATTCTTTCTCCAAACAACCGCTCCTAACCCTGGTTTCAAAAGAGGAGCAGTTACTAGTGTTTCCATACAAAGTAGTGATGATGATGGTGATGACAACGATGATGACAGTAATACCCTGTATTTGGGATCCCTGCCACAAGGGAAGGAGAGGTGAGTGTGACCCCTTGGTCTCAGGAAGATGTGGCCTCTGTTTAACCAGCTGAGAACCTCAGAACATCTCCTTACCAGAGAAGTTTCTGTGCACATAAATAACCTCGTGATACCAACCTAAAAACTTCACAGGACTGTCCTCGTAAGACCGCATTCCTGCTCACTGCTCCCCACTCAAGCATCAAGGATCTTACCTTAGGTCTGTAGACCTGGGTGTTTTGAGCACTGAGTGGAGGATAACTGGATCTTTCTTCATATTTCCCTGCAGTTTGAGGCACATGTGCCTGTGCCTTGGTGGCTTCTCTCCCTGACTCAGGTGCCAGAGGTGTTGGTTATGAGATGGCTGCAATTCACTGCTGGCCGGTGTGGGTGTCCTGGGTGGGCCAGCCGGTGACGGTGAGCATCCCTGGGAGCTCCGGAATGGGGCATAGGAGCTGGCACGCTCTCCAGGCACAGGCTCTATTGCCATGGGGAGTGGGAAACTTCAGTGGGGCTGTTTTCCTATGACATGGGAGCGTATGTCAGAAAAAAAGCGGGTGGAGATGACAGCCATGTGATAGACTGTATTCACAATAAATTCCATTTACCTTGCATACATTATCTGCCTGCTTCACCTGCACTGTGACTGCTAATTCATTTCTACCGAGAGTCTTTTTCTTATGCTAATGTGGCTCTTTAAACAATTGTTGCTAAAAACTCACTGAGTTGCTAGAGAAATGGTCCTTTCTTTTTCCAAAATGCAGAACAGTCCTTCCTTCACTCCCTGACAGGCCTGAAATGACAGTGTTGTTCCACTGGCAGTTTATGGTCTGTTATTTCACTCTTTGTTGGGTCTAGAAGTCAGTATTTTACATACTTAAAGACCAAGAAATATTAGGTCAGAGATTAGATTTTGAGGAAGTCTTGACAGATAGCAAGGTATTGTGTATAATTAACACCAAATAATCTACAATTACCAGATTATGCATATGCAAAGGTTATTTTGGGGAAATTAATGATATTTTAGACAATATATGAGTGATGATTTTTACTCCCTCTGAAATCTGAGGTTCTTCATGGCTTTGCAGATAGAGCACTATAAAAACAATGTCGATTTTCATTTTAAAAGACCTGAATTCTTAACTTTGTATTCTGTAAAATGTCTGTAACCATCTGTAATGCTGATCTGCCTGTAACATCTCAAGATTACATCTGGGTGAGGTACCAGATAAAAATGCCGGTCTGTCTTTATCAAGGGAGGAGTTAATTTTCTGTATGTGGGGAAAAACAAGCTTGATGCTTACATCTGCCATGCTACAGTGGCTCATACAATAGGATTTTCAAGCAGGGAGGGGAAAAGTAAATGTGAGAGGAATTACAATCTTGTGGTAAGGACACAAACTTAAAGCAGCTGTCCCATTACTTACCTGTATGGCACAAAAGAGGTCGTTAGTAATTTGGGAGGTTTCGTTCCCTTTTTTTCTGCCCTTTAGGTAGGGTATCAAATACAAACGTTGTAGAAATACTTTGCCCTGCACCAAATCACTGCACAACGCCCCCGGCAGTGGGGAATGTAACTCTGCATCCCATCACACATCTTTAATGTGGAGATCGTAAACAACCCTTTTGACTCTCTGTTTTATTTTTCAACAAATTGGAGACTAACCACTCTGGTAATATACAGACAAGAGGCTGCCAATCTTCTTATCTCTCTTTATCTCTGCGAGAGACCCAACTCCTGCTCTTGGAGAGCTCAGCAGCCTTGGCCTGCTCACAGTCCAACCATGGATGGGGACCTGTATGAGTTCTCTGTAGACTCTTCCCATCTTGTACAGCAGAATTTCCTTCCAAAATAAGCGACCCTGGAGCTGTTCAACACTCAGCGCTGTTGGCTGGTGTTCCCTCCAGGGATCGATCTGTGGAGGACAGCTGCCCTGCAGGGTGGACATGGTTGGAAGCAGCTCTGTCTTTCAAAACGTGTCTCCAGTGCCTGTCCCCTGCTCTGTGACATTATAGTTGTGCCTGGCCATGTGCAGGATTTGGCATCTGCCTTGCAGGTGTCAACATCGCAAAGATATTTGGGCTAGAATAGTTACTGCAACAGTGATGTCCACAGGTGGAGCTGGTATAAAGGCAGCTTCTTCCATCTCTTCCTTTTCTTCCTACATTTACTCTCCTGTTTGTTTTTCTTTTGTTTTGTGAGACTTCATTTACTAATTCACCTCTCCAAGCAAGCAGCCTTGGGTAGCAAAATTCGTGGGGGAAGGCAACATCAAAGACTTTGGACTCTGACTACTGTCCTTTAACAAGTCACACTGGTCATTTTGTGATGGATCTCAGCTCTCTGTCTGGTTGCACCAGCAAAGTTTTTTGTCCGTGGAGCCTGTTTCAGGCAGAATAAGGAAAGAACATAGTCCTGCAGTGTGTCTGTGCAGTTCATGGTCTGAGCCTGCAAGCTGGTCTGTCCACAAAACTCCAGGAAAAGCAGCAATGTTCAAATGCCTGAGACCTCACAGTCTCACACCTGCAGGAGAAAGCAACTGGAGACTGCTTCTTCTGAATATCAGGGGGAAAAAAAGGATATTTAAAGAGGCAGGAACTTATTGGATTCATTTGTTCAGACTGATAGAAGCCATTAGATGTTTGCAAAGCAGTTTTTCTCTGTAACATTACACTTAATGGGAACAAATTAGCTGAAAGATACGATTGCAGGAGTGGTAACAGCAGGATTCTGTATGAGCTTGGAGTTTACAGAGTGTTTTTTCTGTTCCTTCATAAAGAAAAGAGCTCTTAATGTATTGCCTCTCTGGCATTGAAGCGAATAAAAGATGACATAATTCTTTGCCCTTAGAATTGACTTAAGTTAGATGATGCACAGTCACATGAGAGATAACTCTGAACTATTGCATTCTTCAGGGCTGGCACAGTTCTTGCACACTAGAACTTTTTTAATCAACAGGATGAACCTGCTTATAATAAATTAGTGAAGTTACATGGCCCAAATTCTCTGTTAAATGGGTCAAATGTTAGTTCTGGCTGTGAGAAAATAAAAAGCAGCTATGGAGACAGCATTAATAAGACATTCACAGAAGGAATCAGATGAAGCTGTATCCAGACGTTGATGGCAGCAGTAGAGTTGTGGGACAGTTTTCAAGCATTAAAGCATTAAGACTTCATGTGAGAAGACAAACACTTCAAACCCTAAGTGTTGAAGCTGTCCCCATCAGAACATGCACTGACATCCAGCCACCCACAGCAATGTGAATGAAATGGCTCTGGTGCTTAGTCCTTCAACATTGCATTTCTAAATTTGCTGTATTAAACAGAGTCCTGCTACTCCTAGCTTCAGACCTCAACCCTATTACCACAAAGAAACTGCGAAGGATGTAGAATTTCAAAACCGCTGTGCGAGCTTGCGTAGTCAGCGTGTGTTGTGGGCTTATATAGTGCTCAGCTCTCCCAAAATGTAAGGTTTAGAGGTTTTCCCAAGACCACGTAACAAAGCCGGCAGAGCACAATATGATTTAGGATCAAAACCTACCATATGGCACTTACTTCTCCATCCTGTGCTGCTTCTTGATCATGCTAAGTTAGTCACAGCTCTAGGAACAGAAATAGGAGGGGCTGTTTATTATCCTCAGCGTAGTAATGATACCTCAGGCCACAGTGACAAGTAATTGAAACAACAGGGGTCTTGGAGATACTAAAAAGCAGAGATCTTAAAATATACAGAAACCGGTGCAGACAAATGGAATGTGTAACTAATAAATTGCCAGCTACTGCAGTATAATATTACAGCCCAAATTCAGTCATTCCAGAGACTTCCACAGTGCCACTTGCTACTCTTCAGAGTGTAAATCTCCATCAAGCGGAGGCTAAAATAACAGCAATAATAATAATTAGTTATTCACACATACATTTGCCTAAAGGGATTTCCACTTGTAAATGCCAGGCAGGTGAAGAGTAAATTTAACACCAAGGTGTGACAACAATCACATCCAATTAAGGACCTAGCGCTATGCAGTACTGAGTATCTATGGCCTAAAGCTGATGAGGAGTTAATCAAGTAAATAGCGATCTTTATAAATATTGTTGACTTATTGCATTGTGTTGTGCTGGCCTGAAAATATGTCGTGTCATACTGGCTACAGATTTAAAGATTCAAAACAAAGCAAAGTAATTTTTCCACAGTTGTATTTGCCCTAAACAGATGTCATGGAGCCCTTCATTATAAGCTCTCAGGAAGGAAGGATACAATCTTCAAAGTAAGTCTTATGCCATTGGACCCACTGATGTGTATTTCTCTGTGTTCTTTATTAAATGAGATTGCATTTGATATTTTTCATTTGCCTTTATGATATATTAATAGCACTTTACCTACCCATCACTCCATATTTTCTGCATCATTTTATCCAGTGCTTTCGCTTTTAAGACGGTCCTAGAATTTATAGTACTATTCCATGTACTGTGTGCATTTTGGGCATATATTTCATGCAGCTGAGATATATCATACTTAACAGAAACTTTTGCAAAACCATAGTCTCGCATTGTAATGAGATACAGAGAGATTAAGGCTATTTTAGTACTTTGGCTACTGGATGGCAGATGAAGGGCAATATGATTAAACGCAAGATAAAACTGTGAGCTGAGCGATAAAATCAGACAAGTACATGAAAGATTCTTCTGTCAGAGGTTTTTCTTATTTGTCATGTAAATACTGCCTGAATGCACTATTACTGAAACTAAAGTTTGTAATTTTGTGGCTAGTAATTCTCCATTAGAGGTACTGTTTCATTTATCACTATGGGATTGGCTTTGGAAGACTAGGAAATAAGACAAAGTCATGTAACAGTAATGTCCCTTAATCCACGCTAACCTGCCTGTACTGCTTATTTCTTGGTAGTATGCGCCGTTTGCCAGAGGTGCGATCTAGCAAGGTACCACAAGTGCTGCCAGCATGGCTCTGCAATGTATAAAATCAGTAGCTGGCTCCAACAAAGTGCTTGGAAAAAAAAAAAAGAAAAGAAAAAAAAGAAAAGAAAAAAATGAAAAAAAGAAAATCAGATTGCCAGGTTCTCTACATCTTCAGCGGGGAGAGATATGTACATCTTGTGGGGGGTTAACGTGCGGCGCAGAGAAGCATCAAGTAGGGTACACTGAGCAGCAGCATCCACTCAAACATCTTTGTGGATTGCTTGTGCCTTTGAAGTGTGGAAAAGTGGAAAAGAAATGGGTGTGACATTCCAGCAACCTCAGCGGACCTCTTTCAGGACCCAGGGTGACACCTGCATTGGAGAGGTCCCAGGTGGCTCAGCCCTGGCTTGGGGATCCTGGTGCTGCACTGGGGAGTGTGGTGGGCTTCAGGTCCCCCAGCCTCAGCCCACTGCCCCTGAGTTGCCGGGGAAATTACCCTGATTTTGAGGGTGTCAATACGTAAAGAATGGAGATGTTAACATTTGGAGTTATCTCTCTGGTAACAGTATTTGCACCAGGAAAAAATGGGAGCCCCATTGCCATCAATATTCCAGCTCCATTTTTATATCATGCTGCAGAAACCCAGTGTGATCTATTCCCAGTGTGGGATGTGCTTGGAGCACCTGAGCCTCACACCACCAATGCACACCAGCTCTAGCAAGGGATGGGGTTTTCGGAGGTTGCTGGTACCTCTCACTGGAAGGCTGTGGGGGCTGCCTGCCCACTAACGCAGCGCTGGAGGAAGACAGAGCTCACCATAAGCTACATTTGTAGGCTTTGTGTAAGCTGCAAAAATTACTGACCAAAGATTTCAAACAACGAATACATTTTTTTCTGAAGCTATTTATGAACAGGGGGGGAAAAAAATACAAAACCCAGTGATGGGTTGAATATGCTTTGTTTGCCGGCGTTAATGGCTATCTGAAGGAGCTGGGTTGCATGACTCATTCAATCAAGCTGTAGAGATAATCGAAGGGGGTGAGAAGTACTTCCAAAGGATCCCATTCTGCATTCTTCAAACATCCCAAACTCCCAGTGAATTCGGTACAGAAGAATTAAGACGAGGTTTCCATGCTTGCAGCTCTCCTGCCTCCCTGGTGCTTTCTGTACAGCAGAACTGAGATTAAACCATCTCCCAGAGCTCATCCGGGAGCTGCACAATTGCCCCCTTCTGTATGACATTTGTTACATGCATTTGCAGTCCCCGGGCTGGATCTCAGCAGCCTGGCGTGACCTGCTGCCTGTCCCCTGCCACACTCTTCCCACAAGGCCCTTCCCGTCACCTGGGGATGAAGCTCCGCTGTGCAGCACCGGGTGTCTGGATAACGAGCTGTCTGGTTGCTCTTGCTGAAGTTCTGGGGTCCCTCATGGATATGTGACACCCAGGAGTAAAACAGAATTATCACTACAAAAAATTCCAATCTTTTCATGTCTGTAATTTGTCCCCGTGTTTGTGTGTTACTGCATTGCATTAAGCTGCCTTTAAAATAAAAAGCTACAATTCACAATCAGAGAGAGAGAGAGAGAATAATGCTGGGAATCCCAGATTACTGAAAAGGAGAGGAAAAAAAAACAACACAAAATTGCTGCCTGAGATGATTAAAGACACTTCAAAATTTTATAAGGAACAGCCTGCAAAATTGCTACGGAAAATGGTGGGAGATAAGGCAGAAAAGGAGCTGGTTATCAGAGGGAGAAGTTGGGGGTCTTTTTTGAAAAAAGTTGCCGTATGAAAATATCCTCTGTGGTCTCCAAAAAAAAAGGTGCCAAGAGCAGATATAACCAAGGAACATATAGATCATCAGTGTCCCATGCTTCATTCAATCAGGCAATCAAGATAATTAGAAAGTATGGGAAAGATTGATTAATGGCCAAGTCAGACATTGAGTTGACCTTTTCTTTATTACTACAGCAGTACGTTGAAATAGTCTCCACTTAGTAGGGTTTAAAATAGAAAAGTGAGCTGTTATAGATATAGTAAATGTGTAACTAAGAATGCATGATCTAACACCCCTATACTGTAGCTTCCTTCCCACATTTAATCTCCACACCATCTCATCTGAATATAAATCAGTTTAATTTCTTGAATCCATGCTCCAGCAGCAGTAGTAGCTGCTGTCTTAGAGACAAAACATTATTTAACAGTAGTAAAATAAATATAGTTTTAAATATTTTTAAATTGAAAATACGAAGACCTAGGGGCCAGTGTTACTTTGTGAGTTAGCATCAGTCGTGTTATTCAGGGGAGAAGGACCAAGGGAATTGAAACAGACTCCTCATGCTGGGACACCCAGGCTCAGTGATGAAGGAACTTTTCCAGGGCTTCTTGGTGGTACTTGGGCTGCTCCTTCTTCATGGCGGAGTTTTTGGCACAACTGGGGCCAATGGAGCTGCCACAGCACCAGTGCCAGCAGTGACAGTGGCAGAGCACAGAGTGTAGACAGAAATCTCAAGGGGAAAGAGATTTTTCTAAGGCATCTTTAGGGGTATTAGCCACTCCCCTGGGAGTGAAGAGAGAGCTACCAAGCAGGCTGGAGGGCAGGAACCGCCTGTGGTGAGGACTGGGTGAGTGCGTGACAGGAAGGGAGCACCACGCAGGAGAGGCTTGCAAGGATTTGCGGAACCCTTAAAAAGAGATGCTGGGCCAAAACAGGCAGCTGGCAATGCTCACCTGAGAGGGGCTGAAAATATTGCATGGGTCACAAGTCGCAGAGGCTGGTTGACTCCTGCTACTGGAGTGGATCCTGGGCAGATGGTGCGGAGCTGGCTACCTAGCTGTGGACTTCAGGGCATAGCAGCATTGCCCCGATCACACAGGGAAGCTGGGACCCCGGTGTGTGAATCATAGAATCACTTGGGTTGGAAGAAACCTTCAAGATCATCGAGTCCAACCATAAACCTATGCCAAAACCACCCCTAAGCCATGTCCCTCAGCACCACGTCTACCCGTCTTTTAAATACCATATGACATCACGCTCGGTATATAAAGCTGGGGGAAGAAGAAGGAAGGGGGGGATGTTTGGAGTTATGGTGTTCTGTCTTCCCAACTAACTCTTACGCTTGATGGAAGCCTGCTTTCCTGGAGACGGCTGAGAACCTGCCCACTGATGGAGAGCAGTGAGTGAATTCCTTGTTTTACTTTGCTTGCTGTCTTCATCTCAACCCATGAGTTTTTTTCTCAATTTTACTTCTCCAATTCTCTTCCCCATCCGAATTTGGGGGGGGGGGTGGGGAAGGCAGTGAACAAGCAGCAGCATGGTCCTAGCTGCCTGTTGGGATTAAAGCACTGCACCAGGGAATATCCTTTGGAAAAGAGTTTAATTTACCTTTTAATACAAAACATCCCTCACTCCAGTGAGGAATGCAGTGAGCTGGGTTCTGTAAGGTGACCCTAATAGGAAATGTAAATGAGAAGCAGAGGTAGGTACAGACGCTTCTCTGCAGCAAAGAGTGGGAATGAATGATGCTGGATTTTGCCTGGAGGCAACCCAGGGCAGCAGCTCTGTCAGATCTCACACAAAGATAGCGCACTGTGTACCCTGCCGTCAAGAAGGGCTGAAGAGCAAGCAGCAGAAGGTCTGAGCACGCTGCGGAGGGCTCAGTTTCCCACTGAAGGTCCAGTGATTCCGCAAAGGGTTCAGCGTGGTTTCTCAGCAGCTGAACTGAAGAACTGCAGGTAGCGCTCAAGGCTGTTTGTTGAATAGTGCTCAGTGCTCTTCCTCACAGGCAGGGCTGCAGGGAGAAGAGGAGGAAGTTAATTAGTAAAACTGGAAGGCCTCTAGGAAAAAAAAAGTATATACTTGGGAAAAAAGCCACGCTAGCCTCTGTGGTATAATGTAGGTGAAATCAATGGATTTCTACAGAGTGTTTTTGTAGAAGATTACAAAGTCTGCAGGAAAACTATGACATTAAGTAACGTTTACAACTCTGGAATGATGTTTGAAGCAAAAAATGTTATGTGTTGTTCGTTTGCAGTACTCCATTGCCCCTCATACCTCCCAAATAAAGTGTTAGCCTTTTGATTTTGCAGAGTTGACAGCCGTTGACGTAGGATCATAGAATCATAGAATGGTTTAGGTTGGGCGGGACCTTCAAGATCATCTAGTTCCAAGCCCCCTGCCATGGGCAAGCACACCTCCCTCTAGGCCGGGTTGCTCCAAGCCTCAAATACTGTATGAAAAGTTTTCTTCTGCCAGGTATCTCTATTAAGCAGAAACAATCTTGATCACCGGCATTGGATCAGACATTCTGCTCATGTAAATCAGCAGAACTCCTTTGGTGTCAATAAAACCCCCTTGATTTACAGTAGCAGGAGATCTGAGCGGCATATCGCTTTGGAAAAAATGGAGGTGTACATTTATTCATTGTTTCAAAGGCAGAGGCTCCGTCTGCTCTGCTGGGACATAGCCTTGCTGTGTCAGGCAGCTCTGCCGAGGTCCCCGCAGGCTCAGGAGGACCAGGGCTTGCTTACAGCATGCACTTTGCAGGATCAGCTCCGCACTGAATAGGAGCAAGTGCAGCACTTCCTGAGGAATGCCTCTTTACCCTAGCCCGTCAAAAACGCACTTGCAGTGGCAGTTAATTGGTTCTGGGATACCCTCCAATGCAAATGGCCAGATCCAAAGCCCTCTATTTTGCTGGCTTCAAAGGGCACCAGCTCAAGGGTGTCATTTTTGAGACTGGTGCTGGTGCTTTATATGCATCTAGGTCACATTTCATCTGTGACCAAACACGTGAGCTGTGATCCTGTGCTGATCTCGGCACGGGTGTAGGGCCACGCGGGGCCTTTTTTAACCCCACTGCTCCACTTGCTGCAGGGTGGGTATGAGAGTGGAGTAGGGCTGCTTGGGTGCGTGGAGGTCCTGATGCCACTCTGCATTTGCTGGACTGGGCTTTGGCTTTGGCTTCGTAGTCCTTTTCCTATAGCACTGGCAGGTAGGTGAGACTCCAGAGCTGGTTCTCTTATTGAGAACGTTGCTCTAATTCAAATAAATATGTTTAAAAAAAAGGACTAATAAGGAAATATGTACCTCCTAATATAAAAATGTAGCTGCATTTCAAACAAGAGGGCAACAAACTACTGTTTTGGAGACTGCAGAAGGTGCCATTGGGTTAGAGCAGAGTTTGGTTTGGTGTTTATACTGCACTAAATGCCATAGAACTGGTGGTTCAATGTGGTCAGCTGCAGAGAACTTCTGTCTAGTGCTGAGCATTTGCCACCCTCATTGGCTTCGCTGGAGGAAACTGAGGGAGCTCCATACCTTGGAAGGTGACTGCAAGCTCTGACATTTGAATCATATTAATAAAATCATTCCCCTTGGCGGAATGTGCATTTCCCCTCCCCCTAAGTCTCAAATAATACTACTCCTTAAAGTAGGAACAAACATTTTACTTATGGCTAGAATGCATTTATTGGTAATTTTCACATAAATCAACTTATATGAAAATGTATTCATAATCCAAGCTTTCTCTATAGTGATAAAATGTTTCTGCTTCTGTGGTAGAAAATAGCTTATTATGCAAACAGCAGTGCTAGTGTTACATTATGCATGGGAGTCACCTGGAGAACATCACAAAAGCTTCAACCAAAAGGAAAAAAAAGAGGGGAGAAAATCGGGTGTTCCATTTACTGCACCACTTGCCTATTATAATTAGCTGTAAATGAGCTGATATCTGTACTTTGAAATGTATTTCATATATGCCTTGGTAACACTGTACAAATAAGAAAAGCAGAACAGAATGGAAGAATATGAAACTCACCAAGGAATGGCCTTGCAAAATGTCACCCCAATTAAAAAACGGAAGCCAGTTGCCATTTTAAAACTGGTTAGTTGTATTTACTTTGAGAATACCTTGGTTATATTTATATACTACTTGATTTAATTCAGGATGCTGCATGTTCCCGACGGACTGTCATTATTATGAATGACATTGTTGAGAAGTTTGATTAAATAAGATCTGCTCAGACTAAAAACAGTATTGTCTCAGATTTTTTTTTTTTTTCATAATGAAAAAAGAATTACTCCCAGCACAATCACCCAAGGCCCAGTGTCTCATGTGGCCTTTCTAATTGGGGATAAGAGAGTGGATTTAAAACAAAGTGGTAGGATCACTGCAATAAGGGTAACTGCTCTGGAGACAGTGAATTCTTATATTCTGTTATATTCTGTTCTTGTGGCACATCTTTTGGGAAGTTCTGGAGAGACACCACACATCAGAGCAGCTCTTGCCCAGAGCGGGTTTAAAGTTGGGGTTGTTCAAGACAGGAGAGATAGGGCCTACAGGAAGATGGGGAGGGACTCTTTATCAGGGAGTATAGTGATAGGACGAGGGGTAATGGTTTTAAACTGAAAGAGGGTAGATTTAGATTAGATATTAGGAAGAAATTCTTTACTCTGAGGGTGGTGAGGCACTGGAACAGGCTGCCCAGAGAAGCTGTGGATGCCCCATCCCTGGAAGTGTTCAAGGCCAGGCTGGATGGGGCTTTGAGCAGCCTGGTTTAGTGGGAGGTGTCCTTGCCCATGTCAGGGGGGTTGGAACTGGATGATCTTGAAGGTCCCTTCCAACCCAAACCGTCCTATGATTCTATGAAGATGAGGTCTCTGTGATTTTGTAGCCTGAGGACTAGTATTCAATTAATTCTGAGCATTTCACAAACCATTCCATTTCAGGAACACATATTACTCCCTGCACAAGCCCTATCTTGGGCACTGTCTATATGCCTATAATGTTGTTACATCTCTTAAACATTAACTGGAAGGAGTCTTTTGGCTACAGTCTTCTTGCAGGAGCCAGATGTTTCCATCACCTCCTCTATATCAGCTTGTAAACAGTGAGCTCTTGACTTCTCCAGTGTTCTTGGCTGTGTCTGTAATCTAACTGTATAACCAGTACTTCCTTGAATCACTTGGTTCTGAAAACTTTTGGCTAAGCCAGAGCAATCTCTTTTATGAAGTAGTCATTCCATCAGAATTTGCAGTAAAGGCAGGACAAACGCAAGAAGGCCTTCACCACCCTTCACAATCTTTTAGTCTTGCCAGTCAGCCAAGAGATGAAGTTAGCCCAGAGGAAAACGAGATGACACCAAAGTGAGGAAGGAAGATGCTGTGAAGCAAAACTGGTGCCTGGTGTTGCTGCTCTGTGGCTTGTCATCCGACATGGATCCAGCCCTGAGGGTGTGGGGCTTTGCAGCACCCTGCTGCCTGCAGCAGATCTGCTGTTGGCACCTACCAATTCGCCCAGTTTGGGGCAGCCTGAAACCTTGCGCAAACCTCTTTGGCCATGGGCAGCTTGCAGCAGTGATGTTCCCCAGACTGGAGTTTCAAAGGGCAGTTCTGCCTCGTGAGGTCTCAGGTCAGCATTGCAGCCGTTTGGCTTAAGTGAGAAGCTCCGTGGGGTTCAAGCTGCGGGGAACTGTAGCTTTCAGCCCGAGCCAGCTCACTCCAGCTGTTATGAAGCAGTGGTATCTGCTGCTGATCAGGTAAAACCAGGTACTGGATGAAGCGGTTGTCTTATTCTTTTTGGCTCTGCATGGCTACCAGGTGACAGACGGCAGCAGGAGGAGAAGCAGCTGAGAAAGCATCCTGAGAAAAAGGCTGCAAGTTGAACGTTGCAAGTGGAAACTCTTCAAAAAATGTGCCAGACAACTGGAGATGGTTTAAATCCTGCTTCACCATCCAGAAGATGTGGATGCCGGCAAACAAGAAGATAATCGGAAGGCAATTGTGTTTCTGGCAACACTTTGATCTGAGGCAGCTCACGTGCTTAATGGTTTTCACTTAGCTCTCCTTTGGAGACATCACTGGGAAGTGATGAAAAAACATCGCAGAAGAAAAACATGTTGCTAGCATTGCATACATATTCTCTATATAAAAAAATACATAGTATGTATACGTGTGTAGATATAGGCAAGCATATGTGTATATATACCTATCTATATATCTAGAAATCCAAGACTCAAAGAAGAGAAACATGGTCTGTGGCCCATTTATGGCCAACAAGCCAATCCTGGGGTCCAAAGTTTTTAGTAAGAGACAGGATTGTGACAAGAATCTTGGGCAAAATACTCACAGGCGTGACTGCTTGAGAAGTCAGAATTAATCTGTAGCAAAGAAAATATCATTTCTGAAAGGTGATAACTGGAGCTGCATTTTTTCTTACGGAGGCTACATGAGGTGACGCTGTGGCTGGTAAGGGCAATCCAGAATATTAGATGAAAACAGGGTGGCAGAAAGTCATGGCCAACAAGAATAGCATATAGACACATACTGAAAGCAAATGTAGGTAAAGATAATGCCTGATATTTGGGCAGAGATGCAAAATTGAAATGGATTATGTTACTTTGCAAGAGTGCATACACCAGCAGAGTGTGCACAGCATGGACAAAGAAGATGACAACAGCGTCACTAGCTCAGAGCAATTCCCTCTTTGAACAATGGACACTGCTGCAGAAGACGGGTGGAATATTAGCTTGAAATCAAATGGAACATTTATGAATTTTAAGTTGGATACAGGTAGACAAGCTGGTGTGGGGCCAGAAACACAGATATTATCATGGAGATAACAGCCACAGGCAGTAGGAAATGAGTTGGAAATGTTGGGGCTTACAGTGGAAAGCTTATCTCTACCAAGGGAGTGTGTGAACTAAATGTATAAGCAAATAATAAATTAAGAAAACAGGATTTGCAGACAGATGTGCCAAAGGTGGGGTGATATATTTTTGACTTAAAAACCATGTAATTAAAAACCTACAGTTACTAAAATGTAGAGACGCTAAATCTATTTGATAAGAATTTGAGGGGATCTTCCAGAGGCAAGGAGGCAAAACCCCCAGACTAAATCTGAATAAACCTATTTTTCCCCCGTCTAATGCTTCCAAGACAGTGTTTTCTCTCACCCTAAACCAGAAGTCAAAAGCACATCTAGTGAAGTCGTTGCTATTGAATCACAGAGTAAGTGAAGCATCTCTCCAGAGTGGATAAAATCTCTGGGCATTGCAGGGGAAAAGAGGATCTGTGGTTACTTCTTGGTATATTAAATAAGGATGTGAAAGATGAAGTCTGCTTCTCAGAGAGTGACATTTTTGGAAACACGGACATTGCCAAAGGAACTCTGTCTGTGCTGGCTGGGAAACTCCCTTAGTGAAAAAGTGTTTTCTTACCCCACATCATGTCTTCTTGAGGAACGGCTGAGGAGCTGCTGACTGCACTACATCATTCTGTGTGTCCAGAGCACCAAGTTATATTGCTGGGCAGAGTTCAGCAACACCCTCACCATCCTGCGCCCAGTTTTCCCCTTGTCTTGGTTGGGAAATTTGTCTCCACTTTCACAGTCATTTTCTCCTATCTCTGCCTTATTTATGATCCTACCTATCTTACAGTACTGATGAGGTGATTTTTTTTTCCCTTTCTGGCTATTATTTAATTAATTACTTAATGAAAATATATTTAATGAGAGCATACTTTGAAGCTCTGCTACTGTTCAAGCCTTGGGAGACTGTGCATGCACCTGGTTCATTCTGGGGTCTGGGTTACAGACCTCCCCCAACTCTATGCTTGTGGACAGAGGTCCTGGGACAGGATCTTTGCGACAGAAGTCTATGTGGCTCTCCAAATGTTATAGAGAAGTCTTATCTCAGCAGGTAATTACTTTTTATTTATTTATTTATTTCATGAGCTCACCCCTGCAGATGGCTGGTGGGCTGCACTAGCTCACAGTAATAAATCTGCAGAAAAGTGATTGAGGAATATTAACAGAAAACTCCCTCTGCCCCACATCCGCATCACAAGTGCCCTGCCTGCTTTTACAAATGAAATGACAGACCTGTGCAAAAACAAGAGCAAGCCTTAGCACATGTGCAGATCGCCATAACGAACACATGGTTACAGGGTGCTGAAGATCCCGCTGCTCTCTGAGTCCAGCATAAGGAAAATGACTCTTTTCTGGTACACAAATGGTGACGCGTACTGCCTAACTGGTGTTGTCCTGCCTGCATGCTGCCTAACTGCTTTTGCTTCTGCGTGGAAATATGTCATGTCTTCATATCCCACCAATCCCCCAAAGTTTGTCTTCACTTTCTCAGAAAGTTTTATCTCACATCCTAAAATGGTAACTTCCTTAACATTTAATGTACCTAGCTGAGTTGAACTAGAAATTAGCAAAAATAGTTTTGAGGCATACCAGAGAGGCAGATGCAGAGCAGTGGAATGACGTTTCCTCTTCCCGAAGTTGGGGCATCATCAATAATTGCTTGTTCCTTAAGAGAGGCAGCAGCTGGGCTGGAAAAGGTAGAGTCACTGCATGCCTGCACCCTTCAGCGAGAGGCTACAGGTTGTGTCTGCTCCACTGCAGACCTTCAGGTCTGGCATGAAGACCAGTGGGATCACATGTCTTAGGATACAAGCTAATTTTCCTGCTCCTTATTGGAATGCAAATGCCAAGAGAGAATGTGTTTAAAGACTCGTGTAATTTTTCCACTTTTCTAGGAAAAAGGATAGGTGTGAAAAGGAAGGGTCCAGTACTGATGTGTCGTGGTGAGGAAAAAACCCAATTGGCCAGGCAGCAAGAGGTGGCCTCAAGGGATGGAGGTTTCCTATGAGAGTCTCCCTGGGGAGCTAACTCCCCAGAATGGTGGCTGGGAGTCAGAGAGGAGCAGGAATTACCATGCAGGGGTGGAGGAAGGTGGAAAGAAGCCCATGAGACCAGAAGATAAGGTGTCCTTTCAGGCTGCTAGACAAGAGGGAACAGTGGTGCTTCAGACACAAGGCTGGGCTGATAGGGTAATAGCTTGCTATAGTCAAACTGCAGAGTGGGATTATTATGGCTTTGGATAAGAGCTATTAACTATTGTTAAGGTGATTGATCACTTTTATCATTTTGTTATGGAAGGAGTTTCACAATCAGAGCTAATCATGGGACATTACCGTGCCCCTGTCTGCTTAAATGCTGAAATCCAGAGATAGATTGTGAGATGATTACAAAAATTGCAAGACTGTCATTTCCATATTGAACATGGACTGGGCAAAAATCATAACAACACATGTATTGCTGAGGCACCCCATGTAGGGGAAAACACTTGTGAAGTTTGCTTTCAGCCTGCGGAGAGGGAAACAAACAAGTTTGCTCACTGTTCTGTTTAGCTTTTCCAGCACACAGAGTTTCTACATTTTTAAGACTGTGCATCTCCTATGGTATATGTATGTCTGGGTTCTCCGGTATTGACTTCTGCCACTGCTCACAAGATTCGCTGGGGTTTCATCAGGCAAAGCTCGGAGAGAGGTTTCCCTGTGCATGTGTTTAAAATAAGGAGTAATAAAAATGCACCTCGCATGCAGAGGAACGGAGAGGCAGATTTGAACTCAGTGTTGTACGGCCAAGGAGACACATTCGGGTGTCTCCAGAGCAGTAAGATGTTTTCCAGACTTCCATCTTACTCTCTTGTGTAGTGTTGGTAAGGTGTTTTATGAAGCTATCATCTGAGAAGTAGAAAACTCAAGCTCATGGCCTCGTTCTATTTGATGAGAAAAGAAAAATCCATATTGATGAAAAGCGATGTAGGTTCTGAGAAGACCAGCTGGATCAAGTCACGTAAGTTCTAGGTGAATCCAGCGTGATCTGGTCAGAAACAGAGGAACTAGTCTGTGTGACACACTCCCCAGTAGCACATGGCTGATCCTACATGAAGATTTGAGATGCCCAGAACATACCAAAGAAATTCACATCTCTGCCTTGGTGTTCTCACTAGTGATGAATGAGAGCAAAGACAATATCCGTTACCCACACACTCAGCACCAGGAAGGAGGCGTCGAGGAAACAGCTCTTTCTGTGCTATTTTAAGGGTCATTTTCTCTCCTTGGGCGCACCACGTAGAACAACCTGCAAAAATAATGAATATCCACCGTAAACAATGTAATGTTCAGCTCCCGCGGGAAGGTGCACGTTCAGCTTGACCTTGCAGAAAATGTGCATATAATAGTAAACACAGTAGAAATAAGAGGACTGGGCAGAAAGGAAAAATACCAGTGATACTGGCCCGGCAAGTCAAACTTGGATTGAATTGTGCAAATAATAAATGATGCAATAAGAATTCTGCAACTAAGCAGCATATTATTATGCACAATATTAATAACTTACCAGACCAGCAGTGCACGTGTTCACGAGTGTGATCTCTTGAAATGCTGTTTCCCTGCAATAAGTGACTATTACACGCAAAAAGAGGTACCTCCTACTACAGGAAGACTGTGTCAGAGACCTCACGCAAAGAAACCTTTCCCTGTCTCTACCTTCCTTGTTTAAAGTCTGTTACCTCAGGCAAGTCCTCACATCTTCTCTTTTTCCCATTTCCCCTCACATCTTTTTCCACTTTTGACTAGGAATATGAACTCTTTTGACCAGGAATATGAACTCTTTTGACCCTAAAGTTCCATGTTGGCAGAATCTGATTTTGTGCGTAACAGGCCCAGTTCTGCTTTGGGATTATCAACTTCATAATCTATAAATGGGAACATCAGTAAAGACATAAACTTTGTGGGTTCTTCCTGGGTGGGTAGGTTTCAGCACGAGTCCATGTACATGAAGTGCCCAAAAGACACTCGTGTGGATCTTCATTGTTCTCCTTTGACACGGACGACCACTGACCGTAATTGAACCCATCAGTTCACTGGTCATAACCTATTCATCTGTCATTAACGCAAAAAGAGTCCTGTTCATAGATACTGTACCAATCGGTAGAACAATACATACATAAGATGAATTTGGAGGTATTTTATATGACGAAAGATACCGGCCTTGGGAGGAGATGATTTTGCAGGGAATGGAGGAGAGTCAGTGTCAGCTGTTTTGCCCAGATTTCAGACTGCTTTCTGAACAGAGGGGAAAGCCAACTCTAAAGTCTTTGAACGTGCGTGCTAGCTAGATTAGATTTGTACTGATAGCTTTTGTTTCCGTTCCTTTCTCTCTTGCCTAGTTTAATATGCATGGCTATATATGGAGAAAATGTGTCTCTGTGCTGGCATAGCAAAGATAACCTTGAAGAGTATAAATGAATGTACGTATTGATGGAGCAATTTGTGTTTTTATTGATTTCTTGCTGTGTCTCGCTGAATTCCTAGTATGTAGAATAGGCTGTAACTATTTTGTTATGAAGAATGCTGCAGAATATATTTTCCCACACCAATTCTTAAGGGACACGGACAATTTATACATGAGAATATGAAAGAAAGAATACAGTATATATTGATTATTATTATTTATTACTATAAGTAGGATTTAGGGCTCCAGCTAGAGATACAAGACTTGAGATCAAAAAAGGGTAGCATATCTTCTGCATAGGAAGGCAGAGCTGCCAAGATGAAATACCAACATTTTAAACCTAAAATACATAGTTTTTGCCAAAGTGGTGAAAGTTGAAGGTGAAAGGGTGACAACAGTGATGTGTTCCTGTGAAGAAAGGATGTTGTCATAGAGCAATGATTAATGCTATCAAAATGCAAATGGGCAGCTAGACAGGGAAAGGCTGGGCTGGCTCTCCTCTGTGCTGGGTGACCAGCTTGGCAGGGGGTGACCAGCACGCAGGGCACTGGGCTGAGATGAAGATGTGGAGCAGGTCCAGAGGCAGGTACCACCCCAGGCCCTGATCCTGCACATGCTTCTGGACCTGCCATCCTTTGGGTTCTTTGAAACCGGTTATCTTCTACATGCACACAGGGGTCTGTAAATTAGAGATCTAGTTTGAATTGGGGATTCGTAGCATTAAATTGAAGATTGTAGATGTATGTATGGGTAGCTTGGTTGGATTTTCTCCTGTTCATCTGTGTTTTGCAATCCCTCCTCCTGTCGCACACTCCACCTGCTCTGAGCAGAGCAATAAAGCAGAGAAATGTGTTGAGTACAAGCTCCTCTGCAGCCTTCTTGGGCTTTAAAAGCGGGCACTGCAGAGCGTCCAAGTGCTGTTTAAGGCAGCTCTATCCCAAATTTGAACAGGGCTTCCATTCAGCTCGAGGAGCGGAAACTACACTTTCCTTGTCTGGTCGTTGATGAACAAGAAGATGAGCACTGCGGCCACCCTGCTGCACAGAGACCAGTGACATCAGAGACACCACGCTGGGAAGAAGGTGCCTCATTTGGCCCAATATTTGCTTTATGGAAGTGCCCAGACGTGGATGCTGAAGAAAGCACACAAATAACAGTGCACACATAGCATGACACTTCCCTTCAGATAATGAGGAATTTTCTAAGCTAGAGGTTGTCTCTGAACCCGTGTTCAATAGGTGCCAATGGCATCATCCTCCATGATTTTGTCTAATGTAATGTCCTCTGGTATTAACCACCACAATTTAATTATATTGTGTGAGAAAAAGTAGTTCCTTTCTTAATTGTAAATGAGCACACGTGGCAATTGATAAGGCTTTTAAAATGGAGAAGGGAAGTCCTGAAGCTGATGGCATAGATCTGGCGTGTGAGGCTGAAGGTTGAAATGTGGAGCGGGCAATGCCAAAGGCCTGAGCAGCTAAAGGCTGGGGCTGACAAAGTGCAATAGTAGTACTGTGCCAGACCTTGCTAGATTTGCAGTCTTCTGAGAAACAGAGAGAATAATTATGTGAAAACATGAGAATGTCGGAACAGTGATTAATCGCGTGATGTATATTATCAATGAAGTTGTGGGTCATCATTCAAGTAACTGTGTGAGATGAATGCCTGTAAATAAAGACTGTTTTAGAGTATTTCCTCTCCATTCATCTCTTTACCAAGATTTGAACTGCGCAGTCTTCAAAATTCGTGTACACCATGGATTTGTACCACTGTATGGTGGTAGAATATGTTCCTCTTTGTTCTCAGCCCTTTGTTATTGTTTCTTCCTGTATAGTACATTCTTGAGAGAAATACAGGGCTTTATTTTTTTGCAAAGTGACAATCTAAACCTGGGCCAGCTTTTAATCCACACATGAATAGAGAAATATGCATATTTAACAACAACAATAACTTAAACCTGTGCAGGTTTTATGCATAGGTGAGCTGTGAAGCACCGGATATGTCAAGGCAGCTCACTCACAGAATGTTGAGGGTTGGAAGGGACCTCTAGAGATCATCTGGTCCAACCCCCCTGCCAGAGCAGGTCCACCTACAGCAGGTTGCACAGGATGGCGTCCAAGCGGGTTTAGAATGTCTCCAGAGTCGGAGACTCCACCACCTCTCTGGGCAGCCTGTTCCAGTGCTCTGCCACTCTCAAAGTAAAGAAGTTCCTCCTCATGTTGAGATGGAACTTCCTATATTCGAGTTTGTACCCATTGCCCCTTGTCCTGTCACTGGGCACCACTGAAAAAAGACTGGCCCCCTCCCTTTAACTATTTGTAGACATTTATGAGATCAAAGCTCATAAGCTCCTGAAGCTTGTGGACAAAGACGGTGATCCTTATTGCAACCTGGTGATCAAAGCGTGTCAGCCCATCCTTGCAGGAGGGCAGCCACTCTGCTGGCCTCCCCTGAGCAGGTGCCATGGGGACACTTGCTCAAACCTGGCGTGTCTCTTGCCGGTTTGCTTGGTCCTTAACATATTTTTGTTGGCTAAGCAACCTGTTGTTGTCCAGAGACTGCTAATTTCCTTGACCCACTTCGTCCTGGCTTTGTGGCATGCAGGGGTGGTGTCAGTCTCACAGAGAGAGGGTTTCCACTTGGTGATGGGTGCTAGGGAGGACTCCGGGGCTGGCTACCCTCGCTCTGCCTCTGACCATGCCATGGAGCCCACCTCTGTGCTTTGAGCACTTCAGAAAGGCAGATTTTTCTTTACAGCACCCCTGTGGTGACAAACTGGAGAGAGATGAATGGGCCCATAGCTCATCTGATTTCATGGAAGAGCGTCATCTTTGGTATTCTGTTTTGGGAAGGAGCTTGTGGCTCTCAACCCAAAGGAGAGGCAGGGCACCTACCTGGTATGCTACCAAAATGGTCTTGCTGAGGGCTGGTCTAAATGCTTCCTTGTCTGCATCCACATTGCTTCAGCTGGAGCAGAGTCTTTGGAGCCCTGCTGCATCCACCCACGTGTTGCACCTGGTTGGGCTGATGACCTCAGCTGATCTGACACCCAAAAGCATCTTCCTTAAGGTAACTCTGTGTGGAGTACAAGACCCAGGCTACCTTGGGGCCAGCTCCATCCTGAAGCTCTGAAATGTGGCATCCCATGGCCAAACCACCTTTTGACAAAAACATTGCCTTAAGTCCAAATCTACTGACCTTCGAGACAGCATTAGCACTTCCACTGAAGGGAGAAGAGAGGCAATACTAGGGACAACAAATGCCCACAGAGCTGGCTATAGGACTGCTGTCTTTAGTGGGAGCTGGACACAGGTTCCTGTTTCTGTGGGAAATTCCAGTGGTGTTTCATTTCTGTGGGAGACACAGAACCTCAAAATTTCCTGTGAAGCAGGACAGACAAATGTTTTGTTTGGCATGACTTACATTTACAATTTTATTTTTAATTTAAAATTTCTGAACTAAATAACTTGACGATAGAATCAAATTATTCTAGACCAAATATGTTGCAACAGATGTTATAACTTTTTGAAAATGTTTTATTAACTGAAACGAAATGTTATTGAAAAATCTTTGTGAGACATTTCACTACTGAGTTATGGAATTGTTCTAATGGAAACATTTTCTGACAGAAGACCTTAAGCACACTTTATATTTGTTTTGCATGTGCTTTTTAGCATTTTTAACGCATTTTTATAATTCTGAAGCAAATAAAAAAGAATAATAAAGGCAAAAAACTCTTTCTGGGACTGAGAACATTTAGTAGCAATGGACAGTGCAAACACAGAAAGTATTTTTAAAATGGCCTGTACTCTCCTACTGTTTCCCACCAAAGAGTAATTGCTTTTGTAAGCTACTGGCCTTATTTTATAGAATGCTCAGATGTTGCAGTGCTTTCATTAATTTATGCTGACAACATTGTGAAAAAACACACCCTTCAGAAGCGCACAGAAGGGGGAAACTTCCTGGGAAAGTTCCACATCTCATGGACCATTTGTACCATGTGCTTTTAACCTTAGAAGAGAGTTTCCTGTTTTCGTACATCTCTCTTCGGAAGGAGGAGAGTGTTTTGGTGACAAAGGAGCACTCAAAATACATCAACGCCGCCAAGGCAGAAATATAAAGCCGTAATTTGAGGATCTTGAGGGCACTGTGCAGGCTATAAAACTAATGGAACAACTGTTGCTGACAGAGGGGCAAGGTTTCCAGGGCTTTGGGAAACTCTAGTAATTACTTGCTAGGTTTGCTGGTATTGTTGCAGATGTTCAAAATTCAGACACTAACTGTTCAGCAGCTAAATGGAGTGAATAAGTTTTTGTGAAAACAGCTGAAGATTAGCGGGGATATATTATCCAATAGGATGATGCCAAAAGCCATTTAATGGTCACTGAAAAAATGATGCCACCTCCTTCCAGACCAGCAGGTCATCCATTCAGGGCTATTGGCTGGTACTTCCATCTCAAAGCATCATCTCTTACTAAGAATATTCACCCATTTCAGGGTGAGCAGAGATCATTGTTTCTCCTCAGGTGTTTCATGGCCCCTAGGGCATGAAAATCAGTCAGAGGGTCTTTTTACTTTTCAGCAATGGTCCATGGTTGGAGTGATGACATGAGAAATAGGAGGTCTGGGACAAAAGCCCCATTCAGCTTAAATCCACAGCTCCAGTCTAGCAAGATGGACCTAACTGTGAGGCTGTCAGATATGAACTCCTCTGTCTCTGACTGTGGTGTAAAACCCACTATCAGCTGCTCCAAGGGCCTGATTCTGATGGTTTAGGCATTCTCAGAGCCTAGGAGATCTTTGGGATGTTCGGAGAATAGTGTCTAATTTCTGGTTGTTGGTTGTTCTTACAGAGGAGGTCGATGTGTGCTGAACTGGAGGGTTCATCAGAGCTTCCCCAGGCGTTGCATTTCACTAGGCTAGCTGCAGACTGAGTGGGGTTTCTTTGGATTTTAGCAGACTTTTGGTATTAAAGACCATATTTGGTCATAATATTAAATTTGGAGCAACTTGGGAAAACCAAGACCTCAAAGTATTTCCCTTTTGACCATCAGCCTTTCAAGGCAAGTGTACAGTTGAATAAAGAGATGCAAAGGGTTTGTGGCTTTTGAGTTTTTAATAGGTCCCATAATCTCTCTCTGAGAGAGACTGGTTGATCTTCTGTGTATCCCGAACACCACTCAGATCCTGTGCTTCTACCTGACAGTGACAACGGAGCACCTACTGCTGGAACTTATTTTAAAGGTTTTGTGATTTGGGCACAGACAACCACGCCAACAGAAACTGCGCCAAATTTTCACTTATTTCTACATAGGTCTCTACAGAAACTTCCTTCTGTTATGAAATACTTATTTTTCAGTACCTCCTGAATCCCATGAGTCTGGGGCTTGTATGAATCCACAGAGTAAAGAGCAGTTTGTGATTTCCAGGCTGAGAATGAAGCTACTGAAGCAAAAGTCTGATTTTCAGTGTTAACGTGCAGTGTCTCCCCTACTGAATCTACCACAAAATTCTGGAATCATAGGTTTGGGCTTTCTTCCCCCCTCCCCCCCACCCTTTTTTTTAAATGATAACAGAGAAATTTTACAAAAATTCATTCATCCAAAGCCAGTGCACAAATGAGTGTGGATACCACAGAAAATTAAGAACCGAAGGGCTGTATTTATATTGATTCTGGTTTTTTGCTAATAATTATATGGTAACAAAATACTAAACTAATAGTACCAAATACAAAAGAAAGAGAAAAAAAGTCAATACTTATTATATTCAGACTCAGAATGGTCAGATAGATATGACCACTTTTTGACACATTTGCCAATATTTCCTTCCCCCCTCCTGTTAGCAGCTGTCTGGCGAAACCCAATGAGTGGACACAAAGGGACAAATCCATCCAGAGCAGAACTTCAGGGCAATGACTCAAGAGACATGTTTCAGTCCATTATGATGAGCAGGGAATGCAGGCTGATTGGCGACTCTCCAACGCTACAAGATTGTATTTAAAAATGGTAGCACATGCTGTTCCCCCTCCCCCCAAAAAAATGCATGCACAGCAGTGCACACTGCATTTTCAGTAATATGATTGCCTTTAAAAGACAAGCTGCTGGACGCCAGGTGCCCACCAAAGCTCCTCTATCACTCCCCTCCTCAACTGGACATCTCAGCTTGTGGGTTGAGATAAGGACGAGGAGAGATCATTCAGCAATTAGTGTCACAGGCAAAACAGGCTCGACTTGGGGAAAATTAATTTATTACCAATCCAATCAGAGTAGGGTAATGAGAAATAAAAACTAAATCTTAGAACACTTTCCCCTCACCCCTCACTTCTTCCCAGGCTCAACCTCACTCCCAAGCTCTCTACCTCTTCCCCCCAAGTCGTGCAGGGAGACAGGGAATGGGGGTTGTGGTCAGATCATCACATGTTTCGGCTGCTCCCTCCTCCTCAGGAGGAGGACTGCTCACGGTCTTCCCCTGATCCAGTGTGGAGTCCCTCCCACAGGATAGAGTCCTCCTTGAGAAGTTCATTAACCGAACTTTAAGGTTCCTGAACTTTAATACTTATAAAATTGCCTCTCTTGAAGGCCAACGAGCCAGAACAGGAGCCACTCTATTGTTCTGTGCTTGCCCAGTGGCTTGTGCAGAGAAGTCCAGGTTATGACCAAGCCATTGAAGAGCTACAGCAATAAAGAACACTGCCCTGTTCCTTGCTCAAACCTTTGCTTTGATCTCCTTTTTTAAAACTAGATTCTCCAAATAACAGCTATGGGCTTGAAGGGACTGATGTCCTGAAGCTTGCTGAATGTAAGGTAGAATTGTTAAGATAAGGAAAGGTTGCTATGTGTCAGAGGATGTATCTTCAAGTCTTTTAAAAGCAAATTCTGAGTGAACTGAAGCCAGGATGTGAAGCCAGGTGGTTGTTCTGCTGAGCAACCTCTGCTGAGGGGGTGTTTTGTGACCCTGCTTTACGCAGGGTGCTGCCATGTGTCCTACACTTCAGAGAGACAAAGTGATGGGAAGGTCACAAATGGCCACAGTACCACAGTACCACAGCCTTCCTTTTCACGCAGTTTTTCTGAAGAGGTATGCGGCAGATAGCGCTACTGATAATGTAACCAGCTGTCCAAAATTCATTTGTACCAAGGCAATCTGTGTTGTATTATGTCTCTGAGAAGTGAGAATGTCACAGGAAAATGTCCTTGGCAAGTGAAATACAGGTTTCTTTTAAATCTTACTTCTAAGTTAGACCGTGCTGGATTATGTCTGGATTATATCAGCGCTCACGTTTGGGGATGATGCTTGAACTCTAAATCTTTGCTTATCAGATCCATACTAGGCAGATTACTGACACTGGCTTTCTCATGGTCATGGTTCAAACGTGGACGTTTATTGCAGTAAGAAGAGTTATAAACTTTAACTTTCTTCTCGCAACATTACCATCACGCATTGCTATCTGGAAATAGGTCACACTATTCCTAAATGCTTTCAGGCCTTCCTTGAGTGGCTTTATGACCTTTGGAGCCACTCTAGGTCATTCCCCTCCATCCTTCTGAGCCCAGCTGGTGGCTTTCATCAGGTCCTACCAGCGTGATGAGCAATCCAGTTACAAGGCGTGTAAGCCCTGGGTATTGAATAGACTGTTCAGGCTCCGGGTGAAGGAGTAGATGAGCATCCTCCAGAGGATGCTCATCCCGGGGATGTGGTGGAGCACAGCCGGAGTGTGATGACGAGCCTAGGTCACATTTAGAACATTAGATTTCCCACAGTGTCACCACGCTAGTTGTCCGTGCCAGGGTAGACGTGCTGTACGGGAAGGAGTGATGTTCTTGGCAGTACCCCTAGAGGGCACTCCCAGATTCCTTTTGGAACAGGTTCGCCTCTCCCAGATTCTTCTTTTTGGAACAGGCTTTCCTGCACCGGACTCTGGGTTAGCAGCCCCTGCAAGGGCAGCAGCGCTCACCTCTCCTCCTAAACACGCAAAGCATCTGGTGCACCTATTTTAAGACACTGATTTTACCAGATCTTGCATGTGCAAGCTATCTGAACGCTGACCATGCTTGCTGGTGAGAGCTACTGACACAAGCATCAGACTTTCCAGAAAAAAGCAGTGAGGTGTGTAGAAAAGGATTTTTTTTTTTTTTCATTAAGGACCGTTGTTTTGATTACTATATGCAGCTCTTGAAACAGCGGGAGGATTACCACTGCAATGACCGTGCACAGGGAAATGTGGCTCACGTACTTCTATAAGCGCTTCATTCCAGGAAGTAACCCGCACCAAAGGAAGAAGGTGGCCATTCTCACACGGGATGCCCGTGGTGGGACTCAGGATGGATTTGACACGTTTCCTGCTGCTCTCCTCTCTCTCCTCTGTGCTTAAACTACAGCTAGTTAAAAAGACTTTCCCATGCTCTGAATGGTTTTGAGCATTGCTGAAAACGCGGGTGCTGAGTGCTCTCACCTTTACTTCAAATCAAAGGAACTGTGGGTGAAATAAAGCCTCAAGGAAGGCACAGTACTCCATGAAATCTTATGAAAAGTACAATTTTCTGAATCAATATGTCAAAAGAGACAACTTAGATTTCAGACAAGATTTTTTTTTGCACGGTTCTCTATACCAGATAATTCTGGACGATGGAGATGTAGGTAGGGTATGCTCTACTTTCCAATTCCAATACTTTTGCATTGCATCAATACCTTTGAGACAGATCTCACTGAAAAGTTGTCCTCGCTTCCAGCTAACAGAGCATGGAGTTTGCCTCAAATAAATATGGATGCTTCTGCCCTAATGGTGAATTCAAAGCCTGCTAGAGTACTAATCTGGCTGTCTGAAAATAAAAGAATATCAAGAAAAAGTCAGTGGCTTTAATTTATTCAGATTACAAATAATGCAGTAAACCCCTGTAAATGTTTGGGATGTGTCAATGTTTTCCTGAATCTGCCAGTTACGTTTTTTCAGGGCACAACTCGTATTTGTTTGCAGGCACTGGCAGGGGAGGCAGCATGTTCTGACGAGATGCAGGTACAGGCTGCTTCAGCAGATTCCAGGGATTTGCTCTCCCTGTTTATTCCAAAAATAAGCCCATCTCCTCCTAATAAATGTTGTATGCAAATATGACTCAGTCATTTCTACATGAGATTCTAATTCATTCATTTAAAGATGTTCATTTTGCCGTGTGTTTCTACATGAGACTCTAATTCATTCATTTAAAGATGTTCATTTTGCAGTGTATGCAAATTTGCATATGTAATTCAGCAAAGGCAGGAGCAATCTTTTATTCTCATCACTTCTGACATTTTAATCAATGATTTATGTCTTATTCTTACATTTATTAGCTCTCCCTCAGAACACTAAAGCAGATTATTATGCATTGATATTTCTATACATATATAAAGCTCATTAAGACTCTTTGACAGGAGGGTAGTAAAAGTGCAGGAGCAGGGGGCAGGCACTGGAGGGCTTATGCTTCGCCTTCTCTACAGGCTGGTGGTGCTCATTTGATAAACAACTTCCCCGTGTCACCGTCATTCCATCTGCACAATAGAGATAGCATTGCCCAAACTCACAGGTGCAACTAATTGGAGTTTTTAAAGCTTTTTGAGCTCCCTGGCCGGAAGCTGCTATGTAAATATTCTTCTGGTCACCGAGAAAATGAATGAGGTACAGTCCTATGTAATGGAGATATCATCTGTTATTTCTAGTCTTTGTCTGCGTTTAAAGGTGGCTGCAGAAATGGTACCCTCTTCCAGAGACTGCCCGTTGTAGGTATTCACAGTCACACACTTTTTGACAAAATGCAGCTTTTATTGCTATTTCCTTCTTCTGACTTTGTTGGCTTTCCAGATCTGAGAGACTAAACTGGATTTTATTACCTCCTAGGCACCATCAATAGAATAATTTATCTAGTCTCAATGCCAGTCAGTCACTCCTCTGTGAATCCTTGGAGGGCAGTTGAGTTACAAGGATGATTGGGAAAGGCCGGGTTGTAAGACACAGAGTCACAGAAGAATCATTTTAAAGGCCCGATTTAACCTACAAGACCTTTCCGGCTGGGATGAATGTGTGAATAGAAAGAAATCAGCTGGGATCTCAGATCCCGTTCTGCGTCTCAGTATTTAGGAGAGTTATTTGTGATAAAAGAAGACAACAAGGGATTTTTCAAAAGTATAATTGCAACTTAAAGAGTGGAAATAGGTCCCTGCAAGTCTCTCAGAGTCTGAGCTTTGCTCATGTGATTTTGGGGAATATTTTTGTATTTCTATATGCAATAAAGGCAGCCTTGCGTCCTGCAGGAATCCAGTTCTGATTTCTGGACATGTAAACCCATGGATGGCACCTGTCAAAAGCAAACCCCATGTTTACTCTTAGAAATGGGACCTGTAAACTTACACTTTGTGCATGGGTAAATGCTGCACCATATTCTCAGAGAACCCAGGTACATGTGAGAAACCTGTTCTTTATCCAGTATAGCCACTGCATGCAGCTGAATTTCATGGTGTCCCTGTAGAAAGAAAATTTCTGGACGACATCTGAAGTGTTGGTTCAAACATTTTTCAATGGAGTACTTTATGAATTCCCACATTGCACACTCCAGTCTATGTCCTGCATTCAAATAGATCCATGTGACTGCAGCTGCTGGCCCAAAGTAAGGATGACAGCCACAGGAGAGCTAGAACTACAACTAGATATTTTCATTATAAGAAGATTCCACCGGACATCTGACTCTACTCAGGTATTGTTATGAGTCCTGTGTCAAATATACCCAGATAATTTTGATGCCATGCTGTCAAGCACAGGATAATGGGGATAAACAGGATAAACAACTTGCATTATGAGTTTCTATCTAAGAACAACAAGTAATTAGCATGATACTTAGAAAAATAATCATTTTTTACATCCGTCTAATGTTAAAGATCCTAAAGAGAGATGTGTGCACATCCCTTCATTCTTGCACGTGTAGCTTAGTAAGTTCCAGTCACTGCTAGTGAGGAAATGTGTTAATTCCAAGGAGGTACTCAGGAGTCAAAGAAGAGTGGGAAAAAGATGCACTGTAGGATCTTACCAACCTCAACTCTTCTAAAATAGTCAGACCCTCCTCTCCTCTGATGAGCAAACTATTGTAAGAGTAACCTAGTTCCACAACTCCAAGGCTAGACAACTACCTTAAAAAAAAAAAGAAAAAGATTTTTCTAAAAATGGTATGTTTCCAGGGGTTGGAATTTTAAAAAAGTCACTGTCCATCCTTCTCCTCTCTCTTCTGACAAATGGGAAAAAAAGCTCTGATGTTTCATATTCTGAGGAAACACAGTTTGTTCTCAGCATTGCTAAAATATTTGCTATTCCATGTTAAAAGGGCATTTCAAACACATTTTAAAATTTTATTTTATTTTATTTTATTTTATTTTATTTTATTTTATTTTATTTTATTTTATATTTCTGAAAAATGTGAAAGACAACAGGGATTGAAGTTCTTGTTTTTTCTGGTTTACGTTGTTACTCAGGCTAGACCTCAGCACCACACAGAGCTGGCAAAATGGAACGAAGGGAAGAGACTAGATTGTCAATGGAATAGTTTATTATTTATTAATCCTTATCCTACACCACTCTCCCACCTTTCACTTTCTGAGGAGCAGTGGCACACCGACAGAGACTGTCCAGCATCAGCCTCTTCAAAGGAAAGCCGGTAGGCATCTACTGCTTCTCAGGTAGCACACACTGAGGCAAATCCTGAATTCATCCCTGGTTGCTTGAAGGGCTGCCAGGACAAGGCACCCTGTGCCCTCTCTCTGTCTTCTGCTGCCTCACCAGGTCCTGCGGGAGAGTCCCTGTGGCAAAGACAGTGTCCCCTCTTGGCAGCTTCACCTTCAGGACCATCCACTGGTCCTGGAAACTCTCTGGATATGGGCTTCCACCAGATGTAGGGTCTTTGTTTCACCTCTGATTTCAGGTCTGGACAGGAAAGCACGGATCGGATCTGGGCAGCTCCATGGCCAGGGCAGCCCTGTCCTTCCTCACCCTTCACTCCTCAGCCACAAACACACCACTGCCTTTTTCTAATTGGCAAACGATCTGCCAGAGGAACCTTCCCCAGCACTTCTCAGATTTTCCTCAAGCCGTAATTAAATAGCACTGTGTGTCTGAAAGTGCCATGTAAACATGGCAAACATAAACCTAAGGGAAAGACGCTGGAGGGATGGATATAGTCTGAAGAGAATATACCAAAAGATTTATAGGACTATTAAGCACAGAAAACAGCACAAGAGAAACACAAAAGCACACAAGGATCACCATTGAATGGGTTTCTTGGGAAGCCCAAATATTCTTTTTACTTGCTCCAGAAATAGCACTTTTTTCATGTGCTATAAAGACAAATTTACTCTCTCTGCTATGAGGAGACAGCCCCACAGGTGGATCTCCATGGAGAAAAAGGCACAGGCAGTGTAGCGCTGCCACTTGTAGTTAACGTTGCTGTTGTCCTTCTTCTATAGTGCCTACCACCATGCAGATACCTTCAAAGATGTGCTCCAGGACAGCGTCAGGATTGCACCAGGATGAGCAATGTTAGTGCAGTGACCTGCTCCCCCGTGAGCATGGGATCTGATTCCCCTTGTGACGTGGTCCCACTCACCTCCACCCTCCCACGGGAGGGTGAAGACCTGTTCTCAGGCCCTCTTGGTTTGGGGAGAACCTTCTGAGAAAAAGGCCTAATTAGTGCCAGGGCAGCTCGGAGTCTAAGGGACGAATGGGGCCAGGCTGGAGTGTGGACGGCGAGGTGGTGTGTGGAGCACTGCTGAGTGCTCGGTTCTTACACTGCAGGTTCATCTCTCAGCTGGGAATTTGGCTAAGAATCTAACATCATTCATCTTCCTCTCCCTTTGGGGTCCACTCTCCGGTGCCAGGAAGGTCCTGCGGAGAAAAGACTAAACCTCCCTTAAATGGGAAAGCAGCAAAAGGAAAGAGTTGTGGACTGAAATACAAAGCGCAAAGTGATTTCTGCCTCGGCATCAGATGCCAGCAAAATAGATGCACTTTCAGCCTGTGTGTTCAGTTTTTAATTGCACGATATATGGTGCCACTGACAAATCAACCTGGAGCAGCGGGTTCTGCGCTGCTGCTCCCTCGGCTGCCCTTCCTGAGCAGAGCGGGTCGCCCGGCACACGGACCTCTCCGGCCCTTTGGACATCTCACAAAAAGCTGCACTTCTGGAAGGTTTCTTATATTTGCCAGTACCCGCACAGGCCTTAGCGATTTATTTTTTGGTAGTAAGTACTACTCATTCATTGAAGTTCAGAGTTTTCCAGTGTGGTTTTAAAAGTAATTTGGCCAGAGGTAAGAGCTGCAGACCCCATGGGCTGTAGCCAGCATTTGTTACACATAAATCATAGCTTGCTTTAGGTTACATTTTCTTTGGAATGGAAAGCTACTTTGTTTAGTTATGTTGGTCGGAGGGCATCAAATTGGACCATATTGTCAGTGGTAACAAAAACAAGCTCACAGACTGCTCAGGACATCAGTAAAGGTAATTGCTCCGATGGCTTCATCCAGCCATAACTCTAAAGGTAGACTCTGATAAGTTAGTCAAAGCTTCACCTTTCACGAGCTATCAGTTCATACATCACCCTTGACATGAAAAGGGCCTCGTTCCCACAGCTTTAGCACCAGAAGGTTTTTTTTATTCTTAAAAATAGCATCTGTGCACAAAATAGTCTTGGAAATTTTACACCAGAAACTAATACCTTACTAAATCAGACCTCGAGGATCCCCTGGGATGTTTGAGTTTATTTTGTACTACTGATTCACTGAAGTAACACCTTTCAAATCAAACCTTAATATTAAATCCAAGCAAAAGAAGCAATTATGCTTCCAGCTTCTAACAGTAAGATGAAATAAGTTTAATTATTCAGTAAAATTATTTGTGGACAAGTGACTTCTCGGTAGCCTCTGTCATCATTATATCTCATACTAACAGAACAATTTTTTAAAACCAAAAGATTCTTTGCTAATTTATTAATTATATGGCCTCTCTTTTTAAAATTTTAACGCTGCACTTCACAGCACTGTAAACCAATTATAAGGAACATGAGAGTGGCCTTATGCACGAATGATGGGAGGATGTTCCCTCTGTTCCTGGAGCAGGCGCTACCAAAACCCTGCTGGTGACCAGTGCCAGTGGTCTCCCAGGCCTGGAGTCCCAAAGCTTTTTTTTTTCCTTTGCTGTAACATAGAAGTAACCCTGTCAAAAGAGCTATCTCTGACAGAAGATACTGGATATGGATTGATATATCTTGTTGCTCTCCTTACATGGACTTTGCTGAAGAATTGAAATTTAGGAAGAGTAAGGGCATCTCTGCCCCCAAACTTCTGTTATCTTCCCAAATGAAAAGGTTACACCACTGTGTTACAATGCATTTACCTCCTGATTTGTGGGTTTTGGGGTTTTTTTTCATTGTCAAGCTTTAATAGGTCTGCCTGAATTGATTTTGATGGAATTAATGACCCCAGAGAATCAAAGACTTTAACGTGACCCAGACTTTGTACAGCATTAAATAGTAAAACAATGTACAAGGTTTCAGACGCAGGAACTTCCGCCTGCTTACTCTGATGATCTTTTAATGTTATAAGGAAGGAAACATTAAGTAAAGCATTTGAGATATGACTCATTAAACTTTTTGTTCTAATGCTATTCCTTATAAACGTTTTCTACAAATTAAAAGAAATAAGTAAATCTGCTGCTTCGCATTTTTTTTTTTTGCATGCTTTCTTCAACAGGAAGGAGGAGAAAAAAGAGGAGAGAAGAGAGAGAGAGAAAAAAAACCCCGAGCGTTAAGAAGCTGTTTTGTGTGCGACCACTGGGATATCTTATTTTTCTCTTGGTGGAAAATAAGTAACCTGCATGCTGGGAAGGAGAGACAGCAGGGACAAAGTGCAACTAGTACTGGCTCCAACGTGCAAACTGGGCAAAAGGAGGTGCAGTAACCACTCCTGGTGGCTACTCTGACTCCATCGTGGTTGCAGGGCCATATGCCTGCACAGCATCTTTACCCGCAGTGACATGCCAGCTGTCATCCTGGCTTAGGAGAGACCTAACGGCCAGGGGACCTTGCGTCCATGTGGCCTGTAGGCGCCTCAGGTGCTCCCCTGGTCCCCAGCCTCAGCCGTGGCTCCACCAGGAAGGATGCACTTCCAAATGCGCCAGCAGCATGTCCAAGCACGTGGCTCTGGGTTGTCAAGCAATGAACAGGCTGGCCAGGGAAGTGGTGGAATTGACATCCCTGGAGATGTTCAAAAGCCGGGCAGACGTGGTGCTGAGGCACATGGTTTAGCGGTGGGTTTGGCAGCGTTGATGGTTGGAGTCAATAATCTTAAAGGTCCCTTCCAACCTAGACAATTGTATGATTCTATTATTCTATGATTCTGTGATCAAACTAATTCATTCGTATCATTTAGTAGAAATCCTGCCTCCTTCTAATATGTTCTAGTATTCAAAGGATGCTACTTCTGCAGTATCTAGCTAATACCCAAACATCCTGATGATAATCAGAAATGGACAAACAAGGAATCACATCCCAAATAGATCCCAGTATGCAAACCTTCATTATACAAAGCTTAATATATACATGGGAAATCAGGCTGTTTCTTCTTGAAAGTCTACAATGTAAAGTTCAATTCCAGCTGCTACACACGAATATGTGCAGACAGGAAACGTAAGGCATTGTGGTTCTCTTCATTCAAACTTGGGTACAAGCTACTGAAAAACTGAACAAAATATTATGCTTGTATGCTTCCCAATAACAGCGTGTCTCACTTTTCCACCTGTTTTCACGTTACAACAACTGTTTCCAATACATGAGCAGAAAAAGAAGATGGAGGCATCATGACATTGGGGAATTACTCATCTGAGTTTTAATAGCTCTATTTTTATAATTATTGATTTAGAACTACTCTCTTTGAGGGCTGCTGAAAGACATTTTCTTGATATATTTTGCACCAAAAAACGCCAATCCTTACTGCTCAGTAAACTTGACTTTAGTTTGCCTAGTCCTTCATCTGCTAAAAAGAGGCTCCTTTGTGTAACGCTCCTTTGTGCAGCACAAAAATACACCTCAGTGGAGCAATCATTTGCAGCAGGGCTGTCTCACGGCATCGCTGAGATGAGGTAGATTAGAGGAAACGCTAACTTTAAGCGAACGACAAATGATCTGACGGGCTGCACGATTACCAACCACTTGATAATGGCCGCATGATAAGATCACTGTGGTTTGATTGCACGTCAAGGTTGTATGATGCTGCTCGTGCTGTGGTGCATCCTGAAAGGTGCCAGGAATGACCTGATAAGGAGGCCTGTGAAAAAAACCATTTGTTGAATTGATGGATGGTTTCTATCTCTCGGATTATCCGAGCTGTAGTGTTGTGTGCAAAACGCAATGGTAATCCTTCGCTTGAGCCTGGAGAACTGGGAATTGCCATCCAGCATTTTGGCTGCCCAGAGAATGGTTGAGTTGTCATCCCCGGAGGTATTTAAGAGACCTGTAGATGTAGAGCTGAGGGACATGGTTTAGTGGTAACTTGGCAGTGCTAGGTTAACGGTTGGACTTGATGATCTTAAAGGTCTCTTCCAACCTAAACGATTCTATGATTTTATCATCTCCTCATCATACAGTGTTTCTTGGAAGCTGGGTTCTGCCCAGCTTAGTGCAGGAATGGTGGCCTAAGGGCGCCTTTGCCAGCCAAGGCCATGGACCTCTCACCAGTGCCTTCCTCCGCATCAGCAGCCTCCAACCTTTAACTATAAACACTCTAGATGAAATATTAAGCGGGACAACAGATCTGACAGAGAGAGGGATTGTCATGCCGATGCAGGTGCTGGTGTGACGGCAGGAGAGCAAACAGCAGGGAATGGGAAGGAAGTGCCATTCCCAGGGTCAGGCTGCAGCCTGGCTAGCAAAGAAGCAGCAGCTTCTAGCAGAGATGGGGATTTGCGCTGCCTCCCATGTAGGGAGTGGAGAGAACATCATCATCCAACTGGTAGTGTGCTGAAATAGGTCCATCAAGATGTTGTTTCCTGGGATTGCTCTTTCTTCCTTTATGCTTCATATGATTTTTGTTCCCATTAGTATTATGTGCACCATGTAGAGCTGAAGCCTGTCATGGTTTCAGAGCTAAATCCTACGGAGCCACAAAACTGGTGAGCCTCAAAAGGCATGTTGCTATTTAAGATTGTCAGGTGTTTTTTAATTGTGCAGTCAGGAGAAGTTTCAGCACATAGCTGTGAATATTATTTTTTTTTTTTGTATGTGGCCTGAAAAGTTTTGCTCCCAAAGGATGTTGATTAAAAAATTTAATAGGGGTTTTAAAAGCTGAGCTACATGAAAATGCTCAGCCTTTAAGTACTGTCCACAACATTAATAAAATTAGCGGGAATACACTCGGCATTTGTGTAACAATTACCCCCCAGCTTCTATTTTGTTCCTGTAGATCATCTTGCTTGCTTCAAGTATCCTGTCTCCATGATTTATTGCTAGATCTGCTTTGTCACCATCTGCTCTGCTGTTGCTCGAGAAAGAACAAATCCCCAGGAAACATTACTGTCCAGACTAAGCACCACATAAGCATCCTTTGCACATTCAGCCAAACATTGACTAACGGCGAGCTAAGCTATAATCACAAATTCCCTCCTTTCCTGTTCACTACAGTTCAAATTCATATCAAAAACTTGGTGGAATTCAGCTATCCTCCTTGGGGATATAGGCTACCATCTGTCTAGTTTCCAGTGGTACATTTAAAAAACATTTGTCCCATTTTCATAAAACATCCTGCTGCACAGCAACCACTTTAATATCTAATTACGCAGCGTTATGTATCGCATATGTCACAACCAGAATAATTTGGCCTAAGTTTCTCTTATCTAGTCTAGTCTGTTTTGCTATCTTAAATTAAGTTATCCAAACACCTACAAATCCAAAAGAATGCCTCTAGCTAATGTAATTAAAAAAAATAGAATAAGTAAATATTGAACTGCCTGAGGAATATTTAGGATTTAATTTGGTAATTTATATAAGATTTTCATTGCAAAAGCAAGCTCGGTTTTAAACTGAAGGTTAATGTACTTACCATAGCATTAAAAAAAAAAAAAAATCCATGTTAGTGAAAGCAAAGAAAAGAAGAGCAAAATAGATCAGTTTTTACTCTGCCCACATAAACACATACAGATGACTGAGGGATCTGGGGTTGTTTAGCCTGGAGAAGAGGAGGCTGAGGGGAGACCTAATCACCCTCTACAACTACCTGAAAGGAGGTTTTAGAGAGATGGGAGCTGACCTCTTCTCCCTGGTGACAAGTGACAGGACAAGAGGAAACGGGTTCAAGTTATGTCAGGGCAGGTTTAGATTGGATATTAGGAAGTATTTTTTCACTGAAAGGGTTATTAAACATTGGAATAGGTTGCCCAGAGAGGTGGTGAATTCACCATCCCTGGAGGTGTTTAAGAAAAGGGTAGATGAGGTGCTTAGGGACATGGTTTAGAAGTGGGTGGGTGGTGGTTTGTTTTGGGTTGTGTGTTGTTGTGTGTGTGGGGTTTTTTTGTGGGTTTTTTTTTTTTTTTTCTTCCTTCAGGGTAGGTTAACGGTTGGACTTGATGATCTTAAAGGTCCCTTCCAACCTCACTAATTCTATGATTCTATGATTCTATGACAAAAATATAACAAAATAAATTAGTCTTCCCCATTCCTCAGATCTTCCCAGCTGCCCCCAGAGGCCCGTGTGGAGGACAGACAGTCATTCAGCTGGTCAGTCAGGGCAGAGCATCTCCCCAAGATGTGTCTACCCAGGCTGCTGGATGCGACGCCCACTCAAGTCTTCAGGGAGTTTCCCACTGACTCCAGCAAGCCGTGGCGCTGTTGGGGACACTGGGAGAGGGGCCGGGGAGAGGCAGCCGGACTGCACCACAGCCACGTCCCTCCTCCCTGCCCAACCCACATGCCACCACTGAATGGCACCTCTGAGCAGCCGATCAGAGCTGATCGATGATTGGGGCACAGATGTCCTGGGAGCATTGTGATTTCAAGTGCACACGAAACTGCTTGATACCAAAATCCCATGGCGCGGTGGCATTCGCCATCCTAGACCAGTAGCTTGCCTTGCACCACTTTGCCCAGCTGTGCTGTATTTCTGCCTTGCCCATGCAGGGATGATGCTCCAGCAGTGGAGGGATAATGCCTAGAGCCACACTGCATTTCCAGCCTGCCTCCCTGGCCAGGATCTTTCTTCTCCCTCCCCAGCAAAGTGCTGAAGCAAAGCAGAGTTGCCATGAGCATGGGCTTAGAGGGGTAATGGTCTGTAGGTCCTTGGGGGCTTGTTGGGGTCAGTGAAAAGTCTTGGAGACACCACTCAGTTCTTCTGGGAGAGCTCCCAGTTGGAGAATGGGATGAGAGCATCTCAGGAGCTGGGGCTCAATCAAAGGAGAAAGAGAGAGGCATCTTCTACCCAGAAACTCAAATAGACCCCTTGGCCAAAAGTGCTGATACACAGCACTAACTTGTTTCATGATACTTTTTCCTGCTATCAGGTCCTGGAAGATTCAAATAGTATTTCCCATGGCTACCCCAAGGAGAAGAGTTGCAGCAGACCACTCTTGAGATGACAAACAGATGATGGATAGTAGCAATTATGTTTTTTGAACACATATTTTTTTCTGTCGGTATCTAGCCAGAAAGCAGCTATCTCATTCACAGCTATTTGTCTAAGAGAAGCTATAAATTTAAGTAACATTCACAGGGAACTTGCACTCTTGAGGGTGGTAGGATACTTCCCCTGTAATCACATCAGTCCTGTCTGCACTGAATCTGAGGCAAATTACTCAGAAGTCTTCCAGACAGATACGACATAGTTAGTCCAAAGAACAATGTTAATGGTGGAGTCTGTAGTGTAAGATTCTTCCCCCAAACTCACAACCACGTTAGAAGAACACTCATTTTCAAGAAGCTTGTCCTGAAAGCAGCCCAGCTTGATCATCCAGCCTGTCTCCACTGAACTTCCTCTGTGTTCTTCCACGTAAGGAAGACTCTGGCTGCTTTGCAAAGAAAAGGCCTGTTCCAAGGAAGCTTTATTGTTGGAGTGAGGGGCAGATGGGGTGGCTGAATATATAGGGGTACCTTGAGAGACTAACTCTGTAATTTCTAGAGCATGAACGACCTTTACATAAGGTGTATGACTGGGCAAAGGAGGCTCGCATCCCCCTGTCACGATCACAGTTTGGTTGCCCCATAGTGAGCATCGGTTGTGCGGTGGCAATGCCCTGAATGCCCCGTGGACACGTGGCCAGGCTCCCTGGAGCTCAGAGGGAGAGGCAGAAGCATCAACAGCACAGGGATGGAGACACACACGTGGCTGGAGCTGCCCATCTTTGGCAAATGATGATTATTTTCATTACATTATTAGTGCTGAACTGAATTCACAGTAGCAAATGCCAGATTTTATCAGACAAAGAATGATGCCATTTAAAAAACGGACATTGAATTCTCAGGAAGAATTGCAGCAAAAAAAAGAGGAAAGTTTGTAAATCACTTAGATTTCAGAGAACTTTTTCTGTTCTACAGATATCCCAGTAGGACAGAAAAAACTTTTTGTGAGAAAAACTCTGCAGACATTGTATAATGTTTCATTTTACTGCTGAGCTAGTCAATGAGATTTAGAAAATATTCAGACATCAATACAAAAGCCTACCCCCAGTGGTAATATTATAGTATCAGGCACAGCTAGCCAGGAGAAAAATAATCAGATACCCATTAAAATTTATCGGGTGTTTCAGGAGAGATTATCTGACCAAGATCAGTATGACTCTGAAGTTATCTCAGAGGAGACTTCCTGAGCTCTGCGATGCTCAAATCTACATCTGAATGAGTTAAAAGGAACCCAGGTAAGTCTCATAACTTAGGAGATACTTTATTGTAAGTTTTATCAGTGGACATCTTACCTCTTCAGCTAACCAATAATTAAATAAATAAACACAGAAGGAAAGTGATCGCTATGTTTACTTTGGTGTAACTTTACACTTTTTGCCGAGTGACAGAATTTGTAACTTTATGGCCTTGGACTTCATTTACACATTCACTTTTGAGCACAGTTGCTCATACAACAGCTGTGATTGCCAGAGCAATCGTGCTTGCAGCCAAGGTACAAAATAATCCTCCATTTATGATTTGTCTACGCACAGAGGTCTAAGCACTCCAGTAAAGGCAGGATTTAACAGCTCATCCCACTTCTCATCATGGAATTACCCAGGACAACTGATGGTAAGGCAGGCTTTCCATTTAATAAGCAGATAACAGCCGTAAGTTTTACACACGGAAAGAGACAGTATCTGATGTCCCTGACCTGTACAGCGGGGCAGAAGTCAAAGGTTTGTATAAACTTATTAGAGATGAGAGCGGAACAAAACAAATAAATTCTCTGTACGATTAAGGTGCCTTGTAAATCCGAGTGGTCACAAGAGGCCATCGGAATAAAGAGGTCTTGGCATTACCACTGTAAGGAAGCTGCTACTCTGGGCACCAACACATTTTTCCATAGAGATTTCCGTGTCACCAGTTCACTGCTGCTCGCATGCCTTTAACTCACCCGTGGCTGTGCAAGGAGCCGAGCAGACGTGTCCACTCCTCCCACTTCCAGTGGTTTTAAGTGCAGTGCTTTTTTGGGCCAGTTGATAACTAGTTTATGTTATTTCTTTACAGAGAGCTGAAGAAATCTGCAAAAAAAACCTGAAAGTATCTAATCTTTCATCCCAAAGCGATGAGAATACTCCACAGTATTCTTTGCATAAACCTGAAGTATGCACTAAGACACGATGTTATTTCCATTTTACAACTGCTGGTAAATGGAAGACAGAGAATACACATATATCCATCCCGGAACATACATTAATCATTTTCATGAGTGTTTTAAGAATCTCAGATGACCAAAACCAGAAAATATGTAGTGTTTTTTTATGTTTTATTCAAAACTGATAATTGTTTTAGTGTCTCAGTCTCAATGCAAAGTTTCCAACTAAATAAAAAGCCCTGGCTGGTACAATGAACTTGAGAATATGAAAAGTGCCTTCAATTTCAAACGTGGCTTCTTTTAACCAGAAGTGGCCCATATTCTATTTTAGGAAACAATTGATAAAATCTGCTTGGTTAGTTAGTAAGAGGGTATTTAAGGTGAGTCTGCAAAACCTAAGCGTTTCATTGATTTCAAGCCAATATGAAAAAATGAGCTGTATTAGTAAAAATGAACCTGAGTATTTCTATTTTTACCGTGCTAAAGACTGTGATTTCCCAAAGCACGTTTTTATTACCTCAGGGATCTTTGATGGAGGGTGTGGGAAGAAGCCTTTATGAAATCTGTGAATGGTCTCGCGTCTGCAGTTGAGAATGCCTGAAGACCGGGTAGTGATGGGACAATTGCCAGTGTTTCATGGAAAGATGTGAGTTTGTATCCTGTCTGAACTCTTAGGGGTAAAGACCTTGCAATTTGCTGCCAGAGAGTTTTGCAGAATACTTTCCTCATACTTAAATTGAACTCTTAAGTGCTTGTGTACTAGAGTAATAATGATTAACCATACAGCGTGTGAGCTGCAGAACAGAAGTTTAAGCTAAGAAAAAGACAAATAGGTGACTGCAGAGAAGAACAATAATTCATAATTTGAAAATTGTACTAAAGAGTGAAGCAGCTTCTGAGTAAATAAACTTCTCACAGCAATGTAACATTAACTCTTCACTAGGTTAATCTACATGGTGTTTAGCTGTTTCACTCCTTGGTGCTCTAAAGAATAGGATTTGTAATAGGTCTATTAATCAAAGTGATGGAAGAATAAAATCTTCACACTCAGCCAGGAAGGCATCAAGTCAGTATCAAAACCATAACATTTTAAGTTAAAGCCATCTATCTGGACTTTGGAAATGTTTAGACTACACAACCAAAAGTTAGAAACCAAACATTTGAACTAAGCTGATAACAAGTGACCATTAATTAAGACTGAAGTCAACAATCTGGCACTGAAGAAATTTCTAGGACAGTGAGCCAAAAGTCTGAAGTAAGATATCCAAAGTAAGTTCATAATAATTCATTGTCAATTTGAGATGAGATAAGCTCATTGGAGGAAGCCAAACGTGGATAACATAGGGGACTACAGGCAGTCTGTATGGTAAATATTAACTTCTTTTCTGAGGGGGAAGCCAATGGGGACTGAGGCTTCAGCTAATTTAGGACTGGTTTTTATAGCTGGATAAACTGTAATCTAGGTCTGAGGCTACTAACTATTGATGTTGTCAAAGATTCATACCGAGATGCCAGGTAACTATCCAATCCAGCTGTGCTCCACCTACTTCTTAGTCTAAAACCCAACAGTTTCTCACTACAGGACACGAAAAAACAGCCTCAGTCATAAAATAATAAACACAGTGGGATGCTCTCAGTTCATAGTCCTCCAGTAGCCAAGATCTCAGCAGCCAGGTTATGAACAGAGCATGCCCTTCTGAGCACTGGGGATTTTCAAGGGACAACCCGTGGGCTGCTGGTGGTCTACAAGGCACACAGAAGTGGATGTTAAAAGCAGAAGCTGCAGGTGTCATTAGTTCTTCCTCTGTGTCACTTTTGCCCTACGCAACGGTTCCCAGTTTCTTTTAACAATTCAGTGTCCTTCAAAAGCTTCTTGAAGAGGAAAGTTGGGCATCGGTTAGAAGCCATAGGTGGGGAGCTGAAGGAGGACTCCGCAGTGATGGATTTTCTCTTGAGCTTTTTCGTTTGCAAGAGGTAGCTCCGGAGGGAGCGTGCAAAGTTGCCCATGTGCTATGTATATAAGATATATGCGTGATATGCTGGGCACCCTCCTGCTTCTCTTCCCCAGGACCGCATGACGCATCCCTATGGAGCTGGGGGCTGTGCCCGAGCAGATGCTTGCAGCCTTGTTGCACAGATGAGTTGGACCTGGGGGTGGCCTGAGGCTGCCCTCCTGCCCTCAGTGTAGACCGTCCCAATCCAGCTCTTGGAAAAGACAAGTAGCGGGCAGTAGCGGCTGCTGGCAGGGATCAAGGTGAAGTGAGAAGCAGCTGGAAACAGCCAAAGACAGGGCAGGAGTGGGGAGGGAGAGACCACTGGTGTGTGAAGTGTCCACTTCCACCAGCAGCCGGGACCCGCCGCGGTGCTCTCGCAACACGCTGCCCAAACTGGGCTGCGGTGACGCCTGCAGCCTGGTGTCCCCGTGGCGGGGGCTCTCCCGCGAGAAACGGGATGTGCGCTCCTCCCGCCCTCCGGCATGGCTTCACCCGGCCATTCGCAAACACGTCCTTGGTACTCTTGACAACGGCGTTCAGAGAAATAACCACCCTCCAAACTCTGTGCTAATTCTCACTCCTCACACAACAGTCATGCAGGTTCTGTATTACTATGGCCCTTCTTGCAAGACATCCTCTGCACCAAGGGAAACCGCTGCCAGAAGAGGAGAACCCACAGCATTTTTTGGTTACGAGTGCCCCCTCTGATGTCTCCCAGCCATCAAGAGCTCCGGCAACAGCCCCGGCAGGCACCGCAGATGGCGGTGTGCAGACACTTTCCTCGGCGAATTTACCCATTAGCTGGTTCCTTGACATTTGCTAGAAAACTACTTCACTCTGTAAACAGCAAAAATGAGAACATCTGAGACTATATTTAAACACTATTAATTTCATATCTGAAACAGGAGTATTTGTTAAGTGTTTGCTGTAAACTTTAGTGTATCATAAATCCAGTTGTTTTTATAGGTCAGATCCCAGAAGAAATCTAAGCAAAGAGACTGAAACGTAGATAAGCAAAAGAAAATTTCCTTGGGCTGTTGTATATAAGAATAATAAGTAAAACTTAGAAGTAGAGTTATTAATTCCCCAAACGCATTACCACATTCAGTCTATGCGAATACTTTACATCAAATTCAAAAGCTAAAGATTTTAAGTCAACACTACTACTCTCCAAAATAACTAATGTGTTCACCAAAACATTTTATAAATCTACATACAGTTCTTTAAAGATTTAGTCCTTTTAAGGTTTCCTGCGCCGCAGAACACAGCCTGTACTTGTTCTGCACTCAAAGACATCTTCCCACTCAATTTTTACCTTCAGTAACAACCAGACGTCGTAACTGCATTGCACCTACATGGTGGTAATGCTCTAAACTTCACAAGGCAGGGTGGGCTTGTGTTTTATTTGGTTTCTTGAAGGGGAGGGAGTAGGATGAGACAGGGGACTGTTTCCCCCCTCCCCCTGAGTCCTCTCCATCCTGTGCTTATGAGGATTGCCATGACAGTTTTGGGGGCTGAAGCTGGTTTGCAGGAGGTCCACTAACCATGGGGAGACTAGTGGACATCAGCAGCCCAGGTTTCGCCTGGGGCTGGGGGTCAGACCCCGCAGTCTGTTGGTGTCACTGAAGTATAGCTGATGCCAACCGAGAGGGTTTGGCTGACCTTTGTTCCTTAAAGCTGGGCTTCAGGGCAGTCACCTGATGACGAGCAACTAAGCATAAAGGAAGAGATACGGGTTTTTTCCCTTCTCCTGAGGGTTTTGTCTCCCAGGCAGGAAAATTGGTGCGGGGACCAAGATGGAAAAGGACAGAGTGTGCGTGGGGCTGTCTGGCTTGAGCAGAAGTGAGCTCCCGAAGCTGACTCAGCAGCCCCCAACAAGCTCCCAGATCCAGCGCTGCCGTGCTGCTGCTCTCCGCTCCAGCAGAGCCGTAAGTGGAGGGGATATCAGGCGGGAGGGCTATAAATCCCAATAGTGGCTGCCTGCTGAAGGTTCTCCAGTGAAACTCTTCCCTCAGATGACTAACCACTGCAAACCCACCCACCCCATCTCGGGCTGAGGTGCCGAATGCCAGCAGCTTGGTTTAGCGACACCGGGTCACCGCTGAACGCGTGGCTACTGCGCTTGCACCCAAGGAGGGAGGTGCGAGCGGCCAAGGAGCAGGTACAGCATTTGAAGGCCACCACTCACTGAACAGCAGCGAGAGAGGAATTGCTCACAGACATTGTGCCAGGGGACACAGCAAGGCTGCCCGCCTCGCAGGCACCCTCCAGCTGGGGAAAGGCTGCCCTTCACAGGAAGGAAGGTGCCATGGGGAGCAGACACGGGAGTACTGACCTCATCTCTCCAGCTGAGGCAAGGGAGGTGCACCAACCAGCAGAAGAGGTTGCTCCAGGGAGAAGTGGAGTAGGACACAAGCGCAGACCTGCGTGCCTGGCACTATTGAATCGTGTTTGTGATGATGGCAAAAGCCAGGTTATAACTTACCAACTTGATTGAGGATGACGAACCTCATGAGACAGCCAGACAGAGCAGCCACATTTGGAAGAACTGTGACGAGACCTTCACAAACCGTCTGAGTGGACAACCCAAAGGCAAATGAAACGCAGTGCCTGTAAACACCGGCTAATGCAGTTTAAAGAAGCACATTCAGACTTCAGTTTAGACACTTCACAGGGCTTTCAGTTCACTCTATTATTTCGGAAGAAGGACGGCTCAATGAAGACATCTGCTCAATGTCCAGCGCATGTCAAAAAATTACCAGCAAAATATTTTGGAAAGAGTATTAGTGTGCCTGCTCTAGGACTTGAGTTCAAGCCAGCCCCCAATTATTACTGACCCAAAGTTTAAAAGTGTTATATATTGGGATCACTAGGTAAGACCTCTTTCCTCCACATAAATCTTATTCGGGTAAATTTCAGGACTGCGTGCTTCAGACCAGAAACCCCAAATATGTCCTCTGCCTGCACCCTGATTTCAGGACTGTGCATTTCAGACCAGAAACCACAAATATTTCCTCTGCCTGCACCCTGACCAGCCCTACCGCACATGCCTAACACAGCTTGCTCGCTGCACGGGGCAGGTGGAGGGGCTGAGGCTCTTTGCCACCCCTGAAGCAGTTATCCATGGCCAGAGAGATGAATTTGGATTAGGTGAATGGCCGGACCCATCTGGTTTGGGATCCAAAAGTGCAGCATGTCAGGAGCAAGGAGCACTTGAGCACAACTTGCATCAACTCCTCTGCTCCTCAAAACGGCTCTGGGCTCACCCAGTCCCCGGCTTGTCCCAGGCTGGGGGGAGCTCAGGTCAAGCTCTTCCTTAAATCCTACCCACCTGCAGCCAGAACAAAGCATATGGGCTTTAAGATCACCTAATCTTCATTCATTGGTAGGATTATCATAAATACAGATCTAATGTAAGTCATCAAGTGCAGATTTTTTTCAGGCCTGTAGTGTTTTATGTACTTTGGGAAATCTGCTGTACGTAGGAAGTGTTAAGAGGCCGGACCAAAACCAGGACAAATGCAACGAATGAACAAAACGTTCCTATCCTTTATGCACGTGCAATGGTACAAATGCAGACCTGCATGGGTGGTCCTCCGGTGGTGAAATGCAGCCTGAGGAAGCGAGTGTGGAGGACCTGAGCCAGAGGAACCACGGGAATGCTCCCATGTTAGAAGATGCAGGATTTGCCCTGTTTTTTAGCATTGGATAGCAGCTATTTAATGCTCAGAATAAAATGGTAACAGGAGTAACATAAGCATTTTTTTAAAATTCCTGTTTGTACTATTAAAATATTTCATAACATTATCTAATTGGCTGCTGACTAAGGTATCAGGGAACAGTTCGGTTTACCAGGTTTAGTGCTACAAAGGAATTATTGGTTTAGATCCAGAGGATCCATTGGTAATGAGATATTTGTGTAGAACTTTGACGTGGTAAAAACTAGTGCTAGATATCACTACTAGATATTGACTAGTGCTAGATATCAGCAAAGCTCTGACCTGTCCACATGGACATTCCTTTACACACTAATTGTCAGTTATACTCACACTTTCATTTCATAATAATAAAAACAAAAGGAATCTGTATACTTTTAAACTCAGGCACGTGGTTATTAGGCACGCTGTTAATGAAGGATTAATTATTTCACAGTGCCCTCATATTGAGCAGTATTTATTTTGCCCAAAAAATTGCATTGGTATGTATTCACTTTTTCTTTTTGAGTGTTCAAATGTTCTTTTTCTCAGGGAGAGTGAAAAACAACAGTTGTCTTCATTCCTTGCTAAGCACATTTTCTTTCTACACTCAAATGTCATGTTCTCTCGCATCCTTTTGCCTTTTTTTTTTTCTTTTCATTAATTCTGTTGGGAGGATAAAGAAGTGCACACTCCAGCACAGAGCAGAGCAGGTCTGAGTGATGCTATCTCTCTCCCCTGACCTTTCTGTAGCACTATTTGTTAATATGACTATACCACTAAGTCTTCTGTTCGGAGGATTGGGGAATTGCATGGCAATAGTGTATTGAGCTTTCCTCCTCTAGATAGTGAGCTTCGCACTGCTTAAAAATGGTGACAGTTACACAGACTGTTAGAGAATATAGTTATTTACTAGCAGGAACTCCTTCATCTGCAAGTTGCAGAGAAGCAGCTATATGTGCCCAATTATAGCCGATTAATATTTTTCAGGTGAAGCATCAGTCAGACCATTTTTCAATCTCTTTTTTTTTTGGTTGTCAAAACATTGCCTCATGCCCAGTGCTTTGAAAATATTTATTACGAAAAACCAGCCATTTTTACACTTTATTTTTGACTTTTTTCTTCAGGATTTTATCGGCTCTCACTGTTGGTGAGAGTTGGTGGTGTAATTACTGGTGGTTTTTTTTTTTTTTTTTTCCCCCAGAATTGAGTAATACTGCTTGGAGAACTTGTTTCTGAATTCAACAGCATGGGAACTTCTGCTTTAAAAGCAAATTAAACACCTCTTCATGAAACCTTGCCTGGTAGCCTTAAGACAGGCTATTTTTAGCTGCAGCTGGAGTGAAGGAAGGGTAACTGCACATCCCATAAGATCACCAGTTCCTATCTCTGCTAGATATCTGTCCTTGCTCTTCTGCCCCGAAGAGCTCGGTGCACGCCGGGGTGCTGAGACAGAGAACAGAGAGCACCGCTGCGGGTGTACAGAAGAGCTACATTCCGTACACGTAAGTTGCTTTTTGGAAGGAATACTCTTCAGCTTTCATGACGTGGTCTCTATAGAGCTCAAGCGTAAGCCAAGAGACGCCTCCTAAAGGACAGATGGGAGGCGGCTGGGATAATATGTTCCTAGAAGAGGGATGGCTGCATTGCTGGCTTGAAAATGCCTTCTGCTCTGGATGCCTTAGAAGGACAATAATGGTTTCTGAAGCCTGAACTTAACTCCTCCACCTAGCACTGCTACAGGTTTCAGATAAGGGAACATGACTGCGATATGCGTATATACGTATCAAGATACCAGTAAACCCAACATCCTACTTCTTGAGTGAGCCCTGAGGCATTTATAGCATGACTAATCTCACTTACTTGGACAGTCATTAGGCTGAGACAGCCTGACTTCTACATTTTTCTCCAAAGGCTGTAACCGGCTTTCCCAATGGGTTAGTTGTGGGCAAGCGAAAGCTGTGCTGCTTTGAATAGCTGCCCCACGTAATCCCTCAAGCATTCCTGGGAGACTTCAGAAAACAAGGTGACATTCCTGATGGGTGTGTGTGTGTGTGTGTGTGTGTGAAAAACGACGCAGCACTGGTCAAATCCCAGAAATATTTATGCAGAAATAAATCATAAATCATGTTAGAAATATCTATTCAGAAATAAATCATAAATCGTATTAGAAATATTTGTTCAGAAATAAATCATAACATAAAGTTGACTGTCAGAGCCTGAAGCTCCCAAGCCAAAAAAGTCCAGAATGATCCCTCCCTCCCAGACGTGAAAGGATGCTGAAAAAAGAAGCAAGAAAGAAGAAGAAAAGAAGCACATTTTCCCTTGATTCAATCTACCGAAACACGCTTCCTGGGTTTCACAGGTCTGTCTTCATTTGCTGACGTGGGCAATGGGACGGGGGCCCTGCAGCCAGCGGAGGAGCGGAGGGAGACGTGGCCAGAGGTTGAGGCTGAGGCACATCCCGGCGCTCCCGCCGGCCGTCCGGAGTTGGGAACCATGTGTGTGGCCTGGCAGGTGACAGGGATGCTTGTGGCCTGGCAGGTGGCTCTCCCAGCAAGGCGGCTGCAGGACGGGCTTTCTCAACAACCAGCCAAGAACCAGGATATAGTTTTAGAGAGCAGCGTGCAGGGTTTTATTCAACACAGTCCTTGTGTGCTCAATGAAGCTAAAGGGTTTGCAATTTAAATGGTAAATGTTTTTATTTTCATTTTTAAAGGGACATCTGCTTGCACCAGGCTGTTTTTAGGAGCTGCTAACTCGATTAAATTCAAGACAATATTTAATAAAGAGCCAGGGTGAAATGACCAATCCTGATGGTTACATCGAGCAAGACGTGAGCTGAGCCTGTCTATCATTACCCTAGTTAAGACAGAAGTGTGATGTTATTTAGGGGTGTTTGGAAGATCCAGCCTCTGCGTGGACTCTAGTAACCAAGCCAAAGTCCCAGGGCTTCACTAAATTCGGTAGTGCCCACCTGAAATGCCAATACGGTTGGCTCTCATGTGAGCTTCATGGGTCACTGACTTGTTTTATACTCTAAAGGAACCCCAAAAGTATCATAGTGAAAACAGAAAAAAAAAAAAAAAAAGAAAAAAGAAAATAAAGGCCCAAACCCAGAAAACCAAGTGTAGTAAAATTATTAGTAGGAATTACGGATCTGTTTAAGGAGATTTTAATATCTGCTTTTACAATCAATCCATTTGGCAGAAGGGAGGTAATTACTGCGTGCATGGATGCAATGATTTCAGAAGTCATTTAAGAAAAATTGTTTGATCTGGCACTGAAGCAGATGAAGAGTACTATAATGTGCTCTCCCCGCAGGTTTGCTGGGGGGACAATAAGAAAAGCTTGGTAAGTAATACCTTAAACCACAATGAAATTATCTTCTCTGCCTGTTATATGACTGATCTTGCCTTCATTAGTTTTAATACTAAGCTTGATAAACAACAGCAATCAGAGCAATAGCTAGATGAGCTTTTAAAACCAGTGTTTTTCCGTCAAAATTAATGATGACACAACACTTTGAATCTGGAAGGATTCAGCTAAGAATAAATAATAAGCAAAGTCAGCATGGGTACCTTGCAGGAATGTTGCACAACAAAAAACCAGCCCAGAAGTGAGGCCGTCAGAACCATGGGATGTCCTCAAACTGCAGGTGAAGGGTGCTCGCCAGCAGTCTGCGTGACATTTTTTCCTGAATTCTTAACTATTTGTGGGTTTAAAGTAAATTACATAAATAGAGGCAAATGAATCTGCTAGCATCTCAAATTCTTTAAGGATGTGGTTGCACGGATGCAACCTTTACAGAAGGGGAGCAGAGCAAAGGTTTTTGTCTCTCTGGGTCAGAACAGCCCCGTTCATCTCCACTAGAGTCAAATCACAATCGGTAAACGGCATTGATATTTCAGAAAAAGCAAAAAATAAGCCCCAAGAAGTCAGTTAAGACCTCAGCAGTTCATAGGAAAACTGCTCATGTACCTTCAGACTTTCAAGGTTCGCTGTGTGGGCAAGAGCCGGACTGAAACCTGCCTCTGATTTTTATTTGGCACGAGCGAGATAAATCCACTGCAGCGATTGAAATGCTGTTTATCCACACAAAAATAAACCACCCACATACGCACTTTCAAGCAAATACTGAAGACTTTACCAGTTTTTTCTTGCAGGATGGGGCAACTGGGGATTCAAATAAAGAGAAGGGTAATTGTGCCTGCTTGATGGAGACCCTCTACAGCTGCCATTGGGTTGCACAAGAAGGGAGCAGAGAGTAGCCTCTGCCTAAAGGGGGACACAAAGGCAAACTTTTTATTAACGATCCAAGCACTGGAGATGCAACACAGGAGAAATAAACCCAGGTCAAAAATCTTGCTGCTGCCGCCTGTGGATTGGGATCCCTCCCAGTTGCCCCCCAGAAGAATATCCCTGCAGTTCCTGCAGTAGCTTAATATCTAATATATATATATATCTCAGAAGGATTTTTTTTAGACTTTTTTTTTTAAGCTGGTGAATTAGTTAGCAAAATCAACATTCTTATGAACGGATTTCCTCGGCAATTCCTACCAAATGTAGCTTTCCTGCAAATCTGACAGGAGGGATGTGTTGTCTCTCTGTCATCTGCACCTGAGGACAGCTGAACGTACCACGCAGACCTTACCGAGCTCGGGCTCCAAGCCTCATCCTGCTCAACAAAGAGATTCCTTTTGACCTTCCTGGAAGCTGGATTAGGCTTTTAAAAGCCATACATTTTAAAACATTCCATGGAGGTTATGTTTGCTCTAAAACCACAGTGAAGTAAATGCAAAACTATATTAATATTTAACATTGGCCTATAAAAACTAGGAACTCGGAGTCAGGACAGCTGGTACAAGTTTAATTCACATCATCATTTCAAAATGAAAATGCAGAAGAGGCAGAGTATCACATCTTCACGTTCAAAATCTATTTTCTTTCCTCTGAGATCTGATTTTGTTATTTCTACACCTACACCTGTTAAACAGCCATGAAAAATATTTTGCATTTGCACAATTTTTTGATTTGCTTTTCCTCTCTGGCAGTACTGGTTATGTTTAAAGAAATCAAACCAGAAAAAAATGGGTCAGAGGGGAAAAAAAAAGAGAGAGAATAGATTAGTTAAGAGAAAAACAAACACTAATATTGTGCTTGTGGACTGTATTTAGGGGTTGGCCAGAAGTCTAAGGTCTTGATAGATGGTTCTGGGCGCAGTTTTATTGCTGGTACACAGCACACTTTGTTCCTTTTGTTTCACTGAACCTGCCAACTTTGGAAATTAGTGACACGGGCATTCAAAATGTTTGACAAGCGCTCAGACTCCAATATACATATTCATACCCCGCCGGTAAATGATGGCAGGAAGTTTCGGATGCAGTAAAAATGAATTCTTTAGTTCAGCCCAACTTTAATATAAGTTTCGTAAGCACTTTCACTGTTGAAGCAGAAGTGCCTCTTAGATAGCACACAGGGGACACATCATTTAAGGAAATGATTCTTCGCTTGATCTAGAAGTCCAAATCTGCTCAGTTCATTTAAAATATTTTTCTTTTTTTTTTTTTTTTCCTGAAGAATAAATGAATAAGCAGTTCCTTTTGTGGTTTTCCTGATGCTTGGCGACTTGCTATTATTCTTCCAGCAGAAAAGGGATCAGCCGCTCGTACGAACAGATGTGTCCCTCCTCCTCAGCCCCACGCTCGCCCTCTTCCCTTTGGAAAATGAAGGTGACGGGCCTGGTGTTTGACTCAAAGAGGCTATAAATCTTCTGGGGGTATGCTGCTGCGGCTTTGCGCATGAAAAGTATCAAGGAAACAGGTTAAAAAGCAGAGAGTCCTCGTAATAAATCATACGCTGCGCTTGGTTTTGGTTTTTTTTNCGCTGCGTTTGTTTTTGGGTTTTTTTTTTTTTTTGGGTGTTTTTTTTTTAATTTAATTTTAATTTTTTTTAACTCTTGGAAGCGCCGGGCTGCTTTAACACGCCGCCGGTGCCAACCCCCCTCCTGCCGTGGGGCGCCGGGCGAGCGGGAGGCCCCGGGCACGTCCCGAGGGGGGACGGGAGACGCCGGCGCCGCGGAGGGGGCTGAGCCCCCCGTCGGGCACAAGCCATGGTGGGGGGGTGNGTGTGTGTGTGTGTGTGTCCCCTCCCCGTCCCCCCCGGCGGAAAGCACCGCCCGCAGCCCCCGCTCCCCGCGGGCTCGGCCCCGTCCAGGCTCACGGGGACGGCAGGGGAGGGGGGGGCACACAC
>VZTS01018444.1:27741-55522 GCA_013400795.1 Pluvianellus socialis | reverse complement strand
TACCACAATGCTCTCATTTAACCCCTCCCTCCTTTTTTTTTTTTTTCCCCCCTTAAACCAGGTGTGTGTCTCTGCAGTCGCTTCCTCTCAATTTTTCATTAAAGGTGAGAGTATATAGGTATCCTGCATGACCAGTAAGCTGTAAAGAGGCTGCTGCAGTGTATTTCACACCTTTACGGGAAGTGGCTTTAGTGCAAATAAAACAGTACATACCACAGACTAGCGAAGGGCATGCTTTGCTCTCTATTTGAATAATTTCAGTATAAAAATGTTGAAAATGTAATTGTTTTTTTTAAATAAATTAAAACAAACTTTCTTTTGAACCTACAATATAAACAGATACAACTAAGCATCAGAAAAATAATTAAAGTTTGCTAAAGGGAAGTAAGGCAGAGCTATTTTTAAAAATCGAACAAAATAATATGTGTACTCAATTTTACAAGGTGGCAGCCATTTTCAACAAACGCAGTACTAAATGAAAACACGGGAAAAGCTTGTATAAGGCCAAAGGTGCAAAGTCTTGCAGTTTTGAAAGCAAATGCCATAAAGGCCACTCAAATTAGGCTCACTGTACTGTAATGTTTCTCCTCAAGTGTGGAGACTCAAGCATGCAGCTCTGAGATCAGGACTGGAGTTAATTTCCTTTCAAATTATTTCTAACAACAGAAAACATTTATGGAACTTCTTTGGCAAATGTTTTTAGGTTACTTTGACACAAACATCTATAAACATCTTGACTCCAAATCTTTCTCAAAGGCGAATTAACACCGTTAAGATACTATTTTTTCAGCACTTGTTGAAATCAAAGGCTTGTTATCAACTGTATTTAAATATATTAACACTTAAAAACCTTCACAGATGCTAATGGTCTGTCAATGTAAAGTACGTTTAGTGATCTGACCATTGCCTTCTGAGTATATGACCAATATTGATTCAACTTCATTGTAAAATAAGCAAGCTGGCAAGATACAAGGTAAATTCCAATTTGTTTACAAAGGCTAAGCAAATACTCGTTAAAAAATTTAGAGATGGTGAGTTACAGTATAATTGCACAGTGCTTATGTCTACTGAATACACAAATCCAAACTTTATGGAACAAGACCATCATAGATCTTTAAATCTCTGGTAACTGGGCCATGGTCGCAACTCCCAGCAAAGATCTAGTAGTCTGTCTCACAAAAGTAACTAATAAGGCCTAAATCTCCAGCTGTGTTCCTTCACCATTCCTCGGGCCTTTGTTTTGTGGTATCGTAAGCTCTTATTACTTCAGACTGGGAAACAATTCCATTTTCATCTTGAGAGAAGGCGTAGCCATCTGCAGATATAAAACAAAATAGAAACCAATTAAGTTTTGACCAGATTTTCTTGTTAACGCTTCAATAAAAACAACAAAGGTTAACATGAGGGAATAAACCTCTTTTCAGCAATTAGTAGGCAGAAAACCCATGCCATTTCTTACATTATTTTACAATCATAAAATAGCAGAAAGTACTCTGTCCAGTATCTTAGGAATGAAGAGAAACCTACCAACAGTCAAAGAACATGGTCTAGTGCATTTAGGATACTGTATCTTTACTGTAAACAAATGCGGTGAAAAGTGGAGTTTTACTTCTATATTGCTAATGGTTAGTAAACTTTGTCAGTGAAAACTTACGAAGCAAGTTTTGCTGCAGAGAGTCAGAGCGATACAAGTTCACATGGTTCTTCTTAAAAACATTCTTCAGTAGCTGGGCTCTTTCAGTTAAGCTAGAAAGAAAGTGGGCACATGTGAAAAATACTTCCTTACTAATTACAGTAGTCCTTTATCTTTCAGTCTGTTAAATGAGAATTAATTATTAAATGAAAACTGTTGGCTTTTTTCTTTTTTAATTGTGCCTGAACTGATTATTAAGAAGATGATTAAAAGTGTATACAAGGGCAGATTATGAAGTCCAGATACCTGGTGATGCATTCACTCCTCACCGTACAGGCAAAACATCTGTTTGAAGCACTGTTGTGCGCTGACAATACAAATAAATGAATAATGTGAACATCTGAGCATGACTGCTTTAGAGACATGCAGTGTAAAGGGAAGGAGGCACTGGCTTCCTTGACGTAGCGTGGCCAGGTTAGGACCAGGCTGAATTACAGTCTGTCTGTCTTTTTTTTTTCCCCCCCTGGGTTTTTTTAACATAAGCAATTGCTCTTAGCCTCTACTGACACAGTACCCCAAAGGGATGGGAAAAGGAGGGAAAACCACATCCGTGGCCATCAGCTGTGTGTACAAAAACATATTGGTTCCATGAAAAGTGTTCTAGCAAGTTGGGTTCCCCATGAAACTCTAGAAGGTGCATTTCTGGAGATCACACCCAAATAACAGACTACTTTTACTACTAGAGATTGGTCACTTCAGCCCATCTCCTCACTTCTCAGCAGTACTGAGTCTGTTGTGTTCTGTGTTTATTGTGCTTTAATGTGATCCCAGTGATGCGCCATTTCAGCGCAACTGGAAAAGACGAGTATTAAACAGTTTTTAAGCTGAGACTCAAGCATCGGCTGAATGCTTCATTCACTGTAGTGAATGAAGTAGTGAATGTGTCAGGTTTCCTTACTGCACATCTTTCTTACATTTAAAGTTCTCTCAAACAGGATCCTACGCTACTAAATAATGAAGAACTAGTTAGCTTGGGAAGCTTTTGAAAGCTGACAATTTTGAGAACATATTAAAGATGTGCAAGGGACTATATTAAAAAAAGTCCCACAAAACCTTCAATTTCTTCCTCTAAATATATTCACTATGAATCAGACCTTGTGTTCCAGAGAAACACCAACCTATCATTTAAACTTTTCCAATGCTGAAAAATCCAGCCCCTCCCCATGTGAACTGGTCTAAAAATCAGTTCACTTAAAAAGTATTTTATTTTTACTCTGAGTATATAGTGATTTGACTTTGATATAGTTTTGCTAATTATCAAAGTTGTCTTTTGTGTAAGGACGTAGGAAGTACAACAGATTCACATACCTACGTTACTTAGTTTTGACCAGTCAAATTACTTTTTAATATTATTCTCAATTACCTCAACAGACTTACCTTCCTGGGCTACTGACCAGACTAAGTGGTGCAAGGAACGGAACTAAGATTGCTTCCCTTACTCGATTAGCATTCAAACCATTAAATTAGAAATGCTTATTCTTTCTTCAGTGAGAATATACTTCTTATATATGAAGCTGAACCACTGTCTAACTGGAGAGACTAACAGTCTGTCTCCCTTTTCTGTTCCCCTCCAGAATGGTGGCTAAAATAGATAATAAATAGATTGTTCCCACACCCACAGAGGAACGCTAGCTGCAAAATCTACAGGGTAAAGGGAAAGGCAGGGAAAACTGCTTCTGTGGCCATGTGTTGAATGAAAAGATGGAATGAGACTTCCTTGTAAAAAAGGAATTAGGTACCAGTTCCAGGAAAGCTGTTGGCATCTGCTGAAAACCAAGAATGGAGAGGTTGCACTACTGAGACACACCTTACTCTCAGTGTTATCATAAGCTAACTCTTTGGAGATTTGGGGGTTTTTTTAATAATTTTTTTCATCCTAATTGCTCCTCTAGGCTGTGTAGAAGCCTTATTTTTTTAGTTCATAGCTACAAACTGTTAAAGTGACAAGGATACAAAGAGTGAATAAATCTTCATTTACATGGGAGGTCAGAGAGGTAGGGGGCCATGCGAATACTTAGATACAGTTATCAGCTGTATCTCCTTTGCAGTATATCTGAGAAACCCTTCTTAATGTGAGTTGAAATCATCAAATTTCTATGTTATTGTCTAATAAACCCCCTATTTTATTAAAAACATAGCAGGCATATTTTAGCATTTTGTTACCATCCCTGTTCTTTGCCTGTGTTCCAGAATGAAAAGTTCAGATTCCTTAAATGCTAAGCACTGAAAATACTGCCTCAAGTTGTACAAGAACATGAAGTAGGCACATTTCTTAGTGTATGTATAATGAAGTTTCCACTGCACAGATCTGATTACTGGTACAGAAAATAAAAATAAAGTAGGAAATATATTTGGGAAAAGTGCTTCTAGCTATTCAGGTATTAAATTCTGCTCTATGTCTATACTTGAAGAAATACTGTAGGCTCTTTATTATGAATCACCCTGTTGCCATTAAAAAGCATATTTAAAAAAATACATGCGAACAAGAAGATGTGGTTTCATAATTATCCAATGATAAATCATAGTAACTAAATACCTATGCTCATTATGTGTACCAATATGGACAAGCAGAATATGAACTCTTTTTGAACATGAAATGTATCTATTTAGAGGCAATTAATCTCATTTACAGAAAAAAAAAATTACTACTTTATGTATTTCTGACCAACCGCTTAACTGGTCTAAAAATAATTTCCAAGCAGACTGAATGAAAAACAATGATTATATGAAGCAGCATTTGCAGTATATATCTCTAAAGACACTTCCATAAGTTTGGGCTGTTATTCATGTTATTGTTAGTCTATATAGTATTCAACCCAGTAAAAATATTTTTGTACTAAGTATTAATACAGTTGTGTCTGCTTAAGCATTATATACAAGGTATCAGAAAAACCATTTCTGAACAGTGTTTTATAGACAAAAAAAAATCCTTTTACCTTAGTCATTTCAAGTACAAATGGCTTTGTGGCATTTCAATTACAATAGCTCTAATGATAGAAATCTTACTTTTTGTGGCACAAATTTGTTAGTCACTGAAGCTGCTCTATTATTGATGCTATCAAAGGACCCTCGAGTCAATAGTATTCCAACATGAAAGTTAATTCACTGTTGGAAAAGTGACCACGCAAAATTTGCACCTTCTTGCTCAAGGTATATTCTTACTTAACTGACAAATACACATGATAGAACCAATTTCAATGTGTCCAGAGTCTTTTTGGACATTTTTTGGGAAAAAAACCTGATTACACATCCTTATATACACTGAAACAGCAAGCTACAACAGGAATGCTCTTTCTGAGGTTTCAATGGTAACAGTATAAAAACAGTTTCAAATCAGCACTGGAAAAATACAAGGGATGACTGATTTTGAGACTATATTACCATATCCTACTTCTAAAGCATATGCTAAAATGCAATAAAGATCTTTGAAGAACAGTATTTTAAATTATTTCAAGGTAAATGTCAAATGTTATCCTAATTTTAGAAAACAGCTGAAAGCGCAAATTCAAAATTTAAACAGAAAATTCCCATCCTAAGACTGTTTGACGGGAAAACATCAAAGGTAGAGCCACAATCTTAGCTGTATTTAAATGCATGCAGTATTAGGTCAACAGTGTCATAAAAATCTGCAACAAATATATTCTAGCTGAAAAAACAGCCATAAAAATTAATACTAATAGAATCATAGAATAGTTTGAGTTGGAAGGGACCTTTAAAGGCCATCTAGTCCAACCCCCCTGCAATGAGCAGGGACATCTCCAACTAGATCAGGTTACTCAGAGCCCCGTCCAACCTGACCTGGAATGTTTCCAGGGATGGGGCATCGACCACCTCTCTGGGAAACCTGCTCCAGTGTTTCCTAGTATCTAGTGTAAATCTACCCTCTTTTAGTTTAAAGCCATTACCCCTTGTCCTATTGCTACAGGCTCTGCTAAAAAGCCTGTCCCCATCTTTCCTGTAGGCCCCCTTCAGGTACCAGAAGGTTGCAATAACATCTCCCCAGAGCCTTCTCTTCTCCAGGCTGAACAACCCCAACTCTCTTAGCCTGTCCTCATAGCAGAGGTTCTCCAGCCCTCTGATCATTTTTGTGGCTCTGCTCTGGACTCTCTCCAACAGGTCCATGTCCTTCTTAGGTTGGGAGCTCCAGAGCTGGCTGCAGTACTGCAGGTGGGGTCTCACCACAGCAAAGTAGAGGCGCAGAATCATCTCCCTTCACCTGCTGGCCATGCTGGTTTTGATGCAGCCCAGGATGTGGCTGGCCACCTGGACTGTGTGTGCACATTGTCAGCTCATGTGCAGCTTTTCATCCACCAGTACACCCAAGTCCTCCTCGGCAGGGCTGCTCTCAATCCTTTCAACCCACAGCCTGTATTGATACAGGGGGTTGCCCCAACCCCGGTGCAGGACCCTGCACATGGCCTTGTTGAACTTCATGAGGTTCACACGGGCCCATTTCTCAAGACTGTCCAGGTCCCTCTTGGATGGCATCCTGTCCTTCAAGTGTGTCAACCATACCACACAGCTTGGTGTCATTTGCAAATGTGCTGAGGGTGCACTCAATCCCACCGTCTATGTCACTGATGAAGATGTTAAAACAGTACTGGTCCCAATATGACCCCTGAGGGATACCACTTGTCACCAGTCTCCATCTGGACATTGAGCTGTTGGCCACTACCCTCTGGATGCAACCATCCAATCAATCCCCCATCCACCTAGCAGTCCACCCATCAAATCAGTATCTCTCCAATTTAGAGAGAAGGATGTTGTGGGAGACTGTTTACTAAGTAAACCTCCAGATACTGTCTGATTACAGCATCTAGCCAATAGCAGAAACCTGACCTGTTATCTGTGGAAGCTGAGCCTCTCATTTTGTGCTGTATTTTTAAGATGGGAATGGACAGAGTGGAAAAGTTCCTGAGTTATCTTCCTCACTACTTCCCAGTTACTTCTCAGGCAAACAGTGGTTCATATCTTCTCAGGTTATTCTGGCATTTCATGAAAAGAAATCCCTTCTTCTGAAAGTACCTTTTTATATTGTAGCAGAGGTATGCAGATTAGAAAAATATTATTTGGTGCTGAAGAATACACAGTAAGTTTGTCAAAAATAACTATTTGATCTTGCATGAAAAGCACTACAACTCAAGAATAAGAGAGTCTCATGTACATATTTAAAACAGGTGTAGAGGACATTCCTTACCAATTTAACTTCTGACTCTGCACTGGTAACTAGTTAGGCTTCTGGAACTTAGGAGGCTCAAAAATGTTTACAATAGTTCAATCAAATTTCTGAAGATTAAGTAGGTCAGTTCATCAGACTATTCCTTTAACAAAGGATACTTTCTCCACAAAGAGTGAAGTTTTGGCTCTTTTACCTGAATTAAGATATAATTAAAAAAAAATCATAGTAGGAATAAATCCTTAAGAGATACTTGTTTACAGGTACAATGTTTAACATCCATTGATTTGTATGTTAGGTAGATGCTTGTATACTTTAAAGAATACAAGGTCTAAAAGTAACTTTGTGGAGAAGGAATGGATTTAAGAAAGACATTCTGGCCATGAACTAGACCACGTTCATGAAGCCCTCCTAATGATTTAATTGTGGGATAAAAATATAATTATAAAACTAGTGGTGAAAACACCAAGTTCATCTTACCTAAGTAAGAAGGTATTTATAAGACATTCTGTAAGATGAAGGAAGAGCATAATTCTTAGACAACTGAAGTAAAAGACGCTGAATTTGGGAATGCAAGAGAAGTCTTGGGAATGCAAGTATGGAATACTACAAAGGTGTATTACCTTACTTTCTACATCCACAAGATGTTCCCCTTTTAGCATTGTCTAGTACTAACGTCTGCTTTCTTTTCCGTAATTTATTCTTTTACAACTTTTGCTTTTTGCAAAGGAGCACACAGCGTAGATTGCTTCTGGCTCAAAGCTCAGCGCATTAGTGTATGAGTTGGTTAATTTGGAGGAAGATCTTGCCCTGAAGCTGCCTGAATGAGCACTGCCACTGGAGAGGCACCCGTAACAATCAATTTAGATCACACTTAAAGCACTGTTGGGTCTTGCAGTGGTGAGGACAAGCATGCTCAATGAAGACATCATCATCAGCCAGGGGATTTTGCAGTACTTCCAGTGAGAAGCTGCTGCCACAACGCCAGCGTATAGAGCCTGATGGGACACGCTACACAGGTCTGTGCTCCTATGTAGCCCACCGCACTAGACTAGGTGTTCCACAGGTGTTGGGATGAGCTTCCAGGCCTCACAGTACCTCCCTTGGTATTTGTCTATGGTACTAGGGAAGATGAACTCCACTAGAGACAAAACATTCTTGCGAAAATAATTTCTAGGAAAAGAAAAGAAAAGAAAAGCAAAGCAGGAGCAAACATACAAGCTGGATATTCCACCCATTAGAAATGGTGGTCATCACCTTGGTATCCCACATCTAATTTGGTCTCAACTGGGTAAATCCTAGTAAGCTGATTCCCACAGAACTGGAGGAGGCATACAGTAAGACTGAAGGAGAGAGAGAACTTAAGTATCTCTATAAACAAAAGGTGCTTCCTGAAAATTGAACCTACAATAAAAGAAGTGGCTGTTTGTGTTTTTTTCTGGTCTCTTTCCATGCATACCTCGGTAGCAAAAGCGCCTTCTTGGCTAAGCTCTTTGCCATGAAGATACTAAAAAACCAGCAGTCCAAAGGAAAGAAAGAACAGGAAAATCAAGTATCAACACTTTTGGGTTTTTTTTTTTTAGACTTCACAAAACTCATGAAAATGAAGACAAGGAAAGAAAGCTCTAGCTCAGCCAAACGACAATAATGAATTGGAAGGGGGGGAGAGGGGGGCTTTGTCATCTCATACACCCGTTCAGCAAGTACTCGCTATGAGTTCAGCTCGGATTAAAAAAATCTTAAGTATTTTAGAGAGTGCACACCTTTACGCTGAGTTTACACATAAGAATTGTCCAATTGTTCAGTTTTACCTTCTCCCTTTTCAAATTACCTGCCTGACCCATGAAGGACGACGCAACAAGGGAATTCTTGTGGACTCTCTAAGTTTAGCCTATATGAGGTAAGAAACAATTTTGTAAAATTTGTTTGCTCTGAACTTGCATTAGAGACAAAGCCAGCTTGTTCTATTCAATTTCAGCAAATCCCAGACAGATTTTGCTGTTTTACCCTATGCTACCAAGAAGGTTTTAATTTTTTTTTTTTTACTGTGCTTAGCCCAATTTATAACTATACTAGTGAAGGATGCAGATTTAAACTCACTTTGTATTAATTAACACAGTCAGAAGTGACAGAATTAAAGTTGTACCTCAACTTTGTTCTATACGTAATAACTAGAAACGTAAGAGCTACAAAGAAACACATCAGTTAAAGCCCTCGGTAAAACCTACACTGAAGTGTATGAAAAAACATATAGGCTCAGTAGACCTGAAACTTCTCTACAGATGCCTTTTGTTTGTATGGATTTTGAAAAACAACCTTTTGTCTTTGATACATGTATAAGGCTAAAAATATTCAGGGTTTTTTTTTGGTTGTTTTTTTAAAGACAACAGTCCACAGATTTTTACCGTACCTCTTGCCATGCACAACTGCCCCAGGATCCTCAGACTTTGCTTCCAACTCCTGAACTTCATCTACCAGTGTCTTAAAAGTAGCTCTCTTGACTCTGTAAGTAATACAAAATATTGCCAGATTTCCTCTTCTTGAAAGTAAAACCACATATATTAACAGTTGCATAAGCATACAATTTTACAAATCCATTTTCCCAGATGACTTAAAATTAAGCCTTACAAGAAGAAATGTTATAAAGCAAGTCTAAATAACGTATTTTATCAGCTGTTCTTGCAAATTAGATACAACAAATATTTATAAAAAAACATGACAATTAGTGAAATATTTAAAATACACTTGTAATAAAGTTTGTCAAAACCAAACAAGGTGAAAAATAATTCTATATGGTCATCAGAGCTGATCTTCATTTGCTTTTCTTATATTAGTAAGTAGAACACACATTTAAAAGTCAGTACTTTCTCCCGTAAACCTCGACGTTTCTGTACTCACACTTTGTATACTACATCAAAAAGTAAAGCTGTCATAGGAATACATAGAAGTCCCATCCAAAACACTCCAGAGCTGAACAGCATAGCTGCCTGGAGGAAAAAAAGCACAAAATTCGATGATGTTATGACAAGAGCTAGGAAAAAATCCTTAGAAATATCAATTACTTGCTTGAGGGTATCAAAAGCAAATTTAAATGAACCATTCTAGACTCTCTACTGTGAAAAAAAACCTTTAATTCCTTTCTAAAATCCCCTGAGTCGCTATAGAAATCCAGTAGATAGCAAGCGCTAATTCATGTTAAGAAGCTGGTAGAAAAACCACACTGCTTAGCTCTTTGAGAGAGGGGGAATCTATCCCTCCACAACCCTGCTCCACACCACTCTGCTGACTGTAGACATTTCCATTAAAATCAGATTTATTGAAAATCCATCCCCCACACTCGCACAATCTTTGTCAATACGTTACGAGCACAATTTCTTATTCGCAATCCTAACAGGATATAATGGTTCCTGACCCTTGATATGGACACGGTTACAATCATTTTGCAATATTACTTGGATCAAAGTTATCTCCAACAGAACTCACTATACCAGATTCCTGTCCAATGAACTGCTTAAAAATAAGAACGAAGAAAACAACTAATTACATAACTATGGAAGTACGCAACATATTGTTAAATGAACATCTAACACGTTAACGCACAGTGAAGTATTTGCAAATCAGATCACTGCTTTTAGATGCGTGTTTGCTTTTTTATACACCGCTTTATATTAACACATAGGAATTTCTTCTGTTCGTAACTGAACTTGGTCTGTAAAAATACTGAAAACTAAAACACACTAAAAAGCCAAAACAAACATCATAATGTATGGACATTAAAGGAAAAAAAATACTTTAATCTACCCTTGTAATTCAAGCCCAAGTATCAACATCAATAATATTATGGATGCAAAGAGTATGATAAATACTTAATGAAGTATGTTACTGAAAGATTGTTTTGCAGTCAGTATTAAAAATACATTTGTAATGTAATTAGATTGCAGAGAGATTGAAAGTAACATTGCTACACTACGACACCCTTTCAAATCCTTTGCTTTATTACTTGGAAACTAATTTTTTTCAAAGGTTAGACCTCAGTATGTAACTAAAATAAACAAGTTGAAATTTTACTAATATCAATTAGCAGACAAATGGAAGTAGTTTGCAGTAGCTAAAGCCTCATTTAGGAATGCGTATATATGAACATTTTAGAATTATACTTGATACGTTCATGTGTAAAAACAAAAGTGAATTGTTTTCAGAAAAATATCTCGTTCTCATATAGTTAAAAATTTCTGTTTACCTTGTTTTTGTATCCAGATTCCTACTGACACTGATTCTTTGGAAAGCATTACAACGTATTTGAACTGAAAATTTGGTAAACCTTCCGCAGCTATGTAGAAAGGACATAAGATATTGCTCTGAGATTCTAGGAATTATTTCTGCCAACAGCTGTCAGCGAAGGTGTAAACACTGAGCAGTGACAGGTTCAAAATAAAACAATTCACATTTTCAATGGAGAAAAAAAAAAGAAAAGCTTGTATCAGGAAGAGGAGAAAGTGTACAAGCGTAGTCACTTTATAAGCAAAACATGACTTTTGACATATTTGATGAAATACTCATTTCCTAAACCGGCAGCTAACAGGAAATGTCTATCACAATTACATTTTGCGAGATGTTCTATAATTAAGTAGCAATTAGATAAATGAAATTGCCTAAGACACAAGAAAAAGCATAAAAAATACAACTTGAAGTAATTGCGACCCTTACTTCCTATTATTAACACCATTTTTTAATTTATAAGAAAACAGCAGAGAGCTGTACTTGCGTTAGCCACCCTGTATTAAATGTTTGCTGGTGAAACAGCAAAAGTGATAATGTAGGTCTTAGGATGTTAATTCTGACCATTGTAATGCTAACTATGAATGAAGGAACAACTGGCGCCTACTATTCAGTCCATCCAGCCTTTGGCTTTACAAATGAACAACATGAATTGAGGAGAAAAAAAAAAGTTTTTCTGCGTCATATTTGAAAGCCTGTCAGATTTTTTTTTTTCTTTTACAGAGTTAATCCAAACCTAAAAGATTTAAAGCCGACGTTCGCATTAAAGACAGAGGGCCTCTTTGTGTTTTTTGGATGAAGAGGGGAAAAAATAAAATCCCACAGAGGTATTTCCTTCCTTTCTGTACAAGAAAGCTCCCCCCTCACTCTGTAGAAAACATTTTTGTCTCTAACTTTTCACATCTCTCTACACATAGGCAGGTCATCTGGGAAATGGCAAACCAATCCTTTTCAGACAATGGCACTAACAGGAGCAGCCTGTTCTGGGGACGGACTCTGGCTGCCTCTGTTCGTGGTTTACAAATTGTTCCTAATGTGAGAGATTTGTGGTCTATGCCAAGTTTTCCCCCTTTAGGCCTTGTGAAACCAAATGGAATCTGCCACAAAAGTGGCTCCCAGGGGAATTCAGAAGTAATCCAAAATGAGAGCTGGGAAGCCTAGTTTATTGTAGAACTTACAAATCCTGCAGGGAGGATAAATAATGTGTCGACTGTGGAGCTCATGCTCAATATTAGGACTTTCTAAAGTGAATTAACATTGCCCATTAAGTGCATTGTACAGATTTTTATAAGTTCTTATTTTTTAAAAAGAAAGAAAATGCTGCCCTTTTACGGCTTAGTGGCAGATTAGAAATCCTGGCTGCAAAACATTTTTAATGCACCGATGAAGATGTACTGTTAGGAAATTACATGCCAAAATGAACAGAAAATATTCCCTTTTTCTTCCCAATGAAATATTTTACCGAAACAGCTAGCTTAGATTTTAAAAAGCCTTCTAAAAGTAAAGAGAGAAAGGTGAAAAGAACAGTAAAATTCTTGCTGCAGAAAAGTTTATGAAAACAATTTTCAGTTTACCTGTTTCAGGTATCGTCTATGTATGTGTCCTCCCCTTATAAACTGCAGAACTATGAAAATAATACCTCCTCAGCACCGTCAAACCAGCTGCAGTTCCTCCTCTCAACAACCCTGAGAGACAACTTCATTGCTTTTAGATACCTGCATGTGTTTGCCTTCATATATGCCTACGTACTTACTGTTGTAATACTAAAACAGATTTGTGTTTAACTCCAGTGCAATGAAGTTCCAACTAGTGAGTTGTTGTAATGCCTCTAGTCTTTCTTTGCTATTTTTAATCTCATAGGTTCTGTTAATTAAGAGCTAAGTAGGAACTCTGCTTACTCAGTATATCAAAAGGGCATCCCTCCATTTTCTGCAAATATATTCCAAAGAAACCAAAGCCTTACTGGTGTACAACACAGAGTAAGAGGCACTGAAACAGAGGGAGTACCAGGCAGTCGTGAAGCAGGTAACTGTGCCTATCTACAGGCAGCATCTAGAAGTTCTCACTTGAACAAATCTCCTCCAAGATGTGAAAAATGAGTAAGGGTAGACTAAGTAACACATGGTGTAAGCGCGCACCAAGCCACTTTCCATGATCTATCAGCAGTTCTGGCTAACTGAAGAGGTTCCAGTTGACTGGAGGTCAGCAAAGGTGACACCCATCCACAAGAAGGGTCAAAAGGAGGATCCAAGGAACTACAAGCCTGTCAGTCTGACCTTGGTGCCGAGGAAGATTATGGAGCAGATCATCCTAAGTGCCATCACGCAGCACATGCAGGACAACCAGTTGATCAGGTCCAGACAGCATGGGTTCATAAAAGGCAGGTCCTGCTTGACTAACCTGCCTTCTATGATAAGGTGACCCACTTAGTGGATGAGGGAAAAGCTGTGGATGTTGTCTACCTGGACTTTAATAAAACCCTTGACATCGTTTCCCATAGCATTTTCCTGGAGAAACTGGCTGCTTGTGGCTTGGCCAAGAAGGCCAACAGCATCCTGGCCTGTATCAGGAATAGTGTGGCCAGCAGGACTAGGGCAGGGATCGTCCCCCTGTACTTGACACTGGTGAGGCCCCACCTTGAATCCTGTGTTCAGTTTTGGGTCCCTCACTACAAGAAAGACATTAAGGTGCTGGAGCGTGTCCAGAGAAGGGCAACGGAGCTGGTGAGGGGTCTGGGGGCACAAGTCTTGTGAGGAGCGGCTGAGGGAATGGGGATTGTTTAGCCTGGAGAAAAGGAGGCTGAGGGGAGACCTCATCGCTCTCTACAACTACCTGAAAGGAGGGTGTAGTGATGCACGGGTCGGTCTCTTCTCCCAAGTAACAAGTGACAGGAGAAGAGGAAATGGCCTCAAGTTGCGCCAGGGGATGTTGAGGATGGTTATTAGGAAAAAATTTCTTCCCAAAAGGGTAGTGAAGCATTGGAAGAGGCTGCCCAGGGCAGTGGTGGAATCGCCATCGCCGGCGGTATATAAAAGCTGGGCAGATATGGTGCTGAGGGACACGGTTTAGTGGTGGTTTCGTTAGTGTTAGGTTGATGGTTGGACTTGATGATCTTAAAGGTCCCTTCAATCTAGGTTACTCTATGATCCTCTGTCTTCCCTTTTCCCTATCTCCTATCATTTTTTTCAGTTAAGGATACTACTAGTCTACTGCAAGGCCACTGATTGCCTCACTGCAGGTGGAATTTATCTCCCATAGAGGCACAATTAAGATTCTGGTCTTAATTATTTAAGGGTAAATAATAAATATTATCAATAATAAAAACATTTATAAAAAACCTCAAACACACAGATATGCACTGTAAATCCTAAGGCTTTACAAAACACCTCTGTAGTGAGGTAATACAAACAGTAACGAAGCCAGACAGAGCAATACAGGGCACTAAATGACACCTAGGTGCCCTCCTACAGGTATGTCTGTAGTTCAGTCCCTTGTTTTGATAAATATTTTAATATTCTAAGTATTCATTGGAACACACATCTTGCCTTTTCCTAAAAAATAAATAAAAAAAGCCAGCACATTGCCTCTTCTGATCCAGTAAATACTTGATTATTCCACACAAAGTGAGAGAGCAGATGACAATTCTCTGTTCAATCACCCTTTCAGCAGAAAGCATTACCCTGAAAGTCATAAAGCACAGAGAAACTTAAATCTGGCTTTTGCATAACATTCATTCTGGGTGAATGTTCTAGTATTTAACTGTTGGATAAATGGATATTTTAAAAAACATAGGTGATAAGGTTCTAGCTGGGGGAGGTAGTTCAGGTTTTTGATTCAAGTGATCAGCACTTATCTCTAACCACAGTAAGGCATTTGAGCCCAGAAAGGCATGAAATACAAGACTGCACCTTATTACATGTTCTTGTGACTAGCTTAGAGCGGTTGCTCATTTTCACTTTGTGAAATAAGTTCATAGGCATTTAATTCCTTCCTTGCATTTTATGAAAGCCTAGCTTACCTTAATAGGTATTTCACATTTGGAAAAAAAACCAACACCCAAACAAACCAGCAATAAATCATGGTGCCAGGAATAGCTCTTATGAAGAGAAATCATCACTTGCTATCTCTCTGACTTTAGACAGAAACAGTGATGGAAGTGCTTTCAAAGATAAAAACCAAGAAGAGAGTAAAGAAAAAAAGCTTCACAATAAATATGAATACCTGGAAGTTTCCTCAAAAAGCTGGAGAGGAGAATGACACGCAAACAAAAAAAGCTAGCTTCCCCAAGAATTAAGAAGAGAAGCAGGTTCTGTTAGCAAATATTTGGCTAACAAAAGTTGCACTACAGCTTGAATTAAGTGAAAAAAACCACCTTTAGAAAATTAAAGAGAATTAGCCACCTGGATGTGAAGTTAGACGAGCTAGAAAATATTGGCAAGGTGAGATTTATCACACTACTTTTAATTGTGCTTGTAATCAGAGAACATTAGCTATTCTGCAACATAAGTCTAGACTGTCCTCTTTTACCTCAAAGATTCACAGGAAAATGTATCTGAGTTGATTCAGAGATGACATAAGAAATAGTATCTGGCAAAGGAGATGTAAAGCCAGGATGAGCAGATGAGTTCTGGTGCTTCTACAGAGTTTGTTACCAGGACAGGGGCTGTCTGCACTGAACTAGGTGTAACAAGAAGGAAACGGGAAACATTGAGTTTCACTAGAATTTGTAAAGAACTGAAGTAATTCCTTGCTACTGCGCATCAGGAGAGAAAGCTGCTATTGAGAAAGACAGCAGCGGAGTATCATTAATCTTTCAAGTGTCATTGCATGCACAACTGCAACAGGAATCTGTACTGAATTTGATGCACAACATTTTAAACAGAAAAAACCAGCCGTAACTTTTGTTTATAAAGGAGACTGGCAAAAATAGGCTGAGGGAAAGAATTCAGTTAAATCCTGATACCAGGAAAAGAATAACCAACAAAAATGAAGAATATTAGAATGGTAATACTACCAAGACAGACCATCATAAGCAGAAAAGGTAAATTTGGTAGTTCAAAGATCAGCGCTGCTGTTTCTGCTTGCACCTCTGCAGTTAAAGAACAAGAACGGAAATGTAACTACTGGATATAGAACAGGATCGTTGAAGTACATCTGGGAATAGCAGACTCTGGCTAACAAACATCTAGGACAAGACTGAGTACAATTAAACCATGAAGGTCTGAGGACTCAAAATGGAAACTAATAGGAATTAAATGGGAAAATTAAAAAAGCCTTATAAAAATATTCTGGATTCCTGAAATGAAAGACTAAAAGCAAACTTTAAAGAACTGAACAAGCTAGAATATATTAGTATCAGAATGGTGAAGAACAAACGACTAAAATGGACGCGTGTTATGGGATGAATTCTGATTCACTTGCAAAAATCTTCAATAAATCATTGAGTTCTTTTATGAAGTAATAATATTCTCCAGAAACATACACTGAAACATTTTATTTCTCTAAAGAAGGGGTTCACATATGTACAGATGGGAAAATAGATACAGATCACTGATTATTGTTTTGTAAATACTCACAGCTCTGTAAAAGACAGGCTAGGAAAAAACTTGGAGGCAGATGAAAGTGTGCTAAAAATCTGGGAAAATTCCTATGGGGTCTTTTGCTGAGAATGGTCTTAGAAAAACTTTTGGACGGTTTTAGGAAGAAACCTAAAGTTTTTTAGAAAACTTTAGGAAGATGCTAACTTTTGCTGTTCAATTATTTCAATGTTCTTGAAAACTTTATTTCAAACATTTGCTCTGTAAATAAGCAATAGTTCCTCGTTGAAAATTTACTACACCAATTACTCCCCCCAAAACGAAGACCCAGAATTTTGGATAATATTTTAATCCAGATGGGTAATAAGCAGTGAAGCAGGAAAAAAATTAAGAAGATCTAAGGAATTTACTGGCTAAGTCAGCCTAACTACTGCAGATATTAGCCACTGAAGAATGGCTGTCTTCCACAAGTTTTGCAATAATGAAGTGAGAATTGAGAGACCTCAGTATTTGTTAAGACTCAAGGCAATTTTTAGAAACACAGATTGTCAACTGAGTTACCTGACAGGTTCCCTTAAAAGCATGGCACTGTACTTCTCGTTTCATTGAAGAACTTAGAGAGAATCATTACTTTTCAAATTTTAGGGGCATTATTTGTAAGCCCCCCTGCTAATATTGAGGGAAAGTACCATAGTAATTTTCTTAAACATACAACCATTTAAATTTATATATTATGCTGTATTCCATAAAAGTTATTAAAGTAACACTTGCCTGTTTTTAAAAACGCAAGAGACAAGTATCCACCAGTAGCACCTTTTACAGCTGAAAAGGCAACACAGCAGGGCGTAAGGCCTAAGATCCTCCTAGAGAAGCTGTTGATGGATGAGCTGGGTGAACAGACAGTGAGGTAGACTGAAAACTGCCTGAATGGCCAGGTCCAGAGGGTGGTGATCAGCGGCACAAAGTCTAGCTGGAGGCCAGTAACTAACAGTGGGTTAATGACCTCAGTGGTCAATGCTGCAGTCCAGTCCTGTTTAACATCCTCATCAAAGGTTTGGATGATGGGGTAGAGTATAGCCTCAGGAAGTTTGCTAAGAACACAAAACTGGGAAAAGTGGCAGATGCACCAGAGTGTTGTGTTGCCATTCAGGGAGACCTCAACAGGCTGGAGAAATGGGCTGACAAGAACCTCATGAAGTTCAACAAGGAGAAGTGCAAAGTCCTGCACCTGGAGAGGTACAACCCCCTGCACCAGTACATGCTGGGGGGTCACTCAGCCAGGAAGCAGCTTTGCAGAAAAGGACCTGGGGGTTCTGGTGAACAACAGGTTGAACATGAGTCAGCAAAGTGCCCTTGGGGCGACGCAGGTGAATGGCATCTCCAGCTTCATTAAACAAAATAGCAGAGGTCAAATGGGGTCCCTTCTAGTTAGCACTGATGAGGTCACACCTAGAGAAGCATCCAGTTCTGGGCTCCCCCGTAAAAGAGACATGGACATACTGGAGAGAGTCCAACAAAGGGCCATAAAGATGATGAAGGGCCTGGAGCATCTCTCATACAAAAGGAAAGGCTGAGACAGTTGGCACTATCTAGCCTAGAGAACAAAAGGCTCAGATAGATTCCTGAAGGGAGGAGGGTGTAAAGATGATGAAGTCTGGCTATGTCCAGCAGTGCCCCGTGACAAGACAAGAGGCAATAAGCACAAACTGAAACACAGGGGGCTCTATCTGAACATCATGAAATACTGTTTTACTGAAAGGGCGACCAAACACTGACACAAATTGTCCAGAGAGGCTGTGAAGTCTCCATCCCCAGCGATATTTAAAAGCCACCCTGGTCCTGGGCAACTTTCTCCAGGTGTTGGGGTGGGAGGTGGGGGTGAGGTGGGGAGTTGGACCAGATGATCTCCAGAGGTCCATTTCAACCTCAATGATCCTATGATTAGGCTAGCACACTAGCCTAAATACTGGCTTTGCTCTCCATTAGAGTAAAATAAATTCCCCCTTTCAGATCAAACGTTAGACAAACATATCCCCAGAGAAGACCTGTTCAGCAGAGACTGAAGTACCTGGACAGCTACATTTGTAAGAAGTCAGAGGCTTGGTTTTTGTGTGTATGTTTTTTTTTAAAAAAAAAAAATCAGTTAGAGGATTAAAGTAGGTTATCTAATACTTTAACAAGCATGATTCCATACAAGCAGGTGATGTGGAATAATACAGAGAGAAGCAATATTTAAGAAACCATTAATAGCGTTATATTCTAACACATCTTTCCTACACGGTGCAGCTAAATCATCCAGCAAGGAATATTATTATTATTGTTTTTCACAAAGATTTTGCAAACCTCAATCAAATGATCTAAAATTCTGTAAAATACATGCTTGTTCCTTAACTTCAATTTCCGTCAGTAATTTTATAGACCCCCTGGGTCAGACAGAGGAGAAACAGATGGTGCTCTGGAGAACTTTACAGTGCATTATCTACAGTATCACAATAAATTAAAAAGTTCTACAGATACTGAACTTTTGCTTTTAATCTCAATGTCATACTTCTTATTCCAGTAAATGTTATAATTTTAAACTAACTTATTGATCAGATTGGTGTATAAAAAAAAAAAGGCCTAACAACTCAGAGCACACTACAGTAACGAACCCAAAAGAGTCAGGAGTTGCACTAATATGAAATATACAACAGATTGGCTTGTTTTTCCCTCCTCCCCAGTCTGGTTTTCAACTCAAATCACAACTGCATTTATTCAAGAAAGAGATAACCATACCAGCCTAGAAATGTATCTGTAATTCTAAAAATCAATCTGCTTTTTTTTAAAGTGGCATTAAAAAGAAAAGTAGCTTTTTGACTTGCAAGGATGGAAGCATTAACGGAAAGGTTTCAGCAGCTTTATAGTCTAGTGACACATCAATGGTAGCTACTCTTATTAGGGTGATAAGTTACAGAAATGTAATTAGTTAATGTAATTATTGCAACAGAACTACATAGATATAAAAACATATAACATTTTAATCACAGCATCATTTATTTCTTTCAAGTGGATATAATGCACAATATGTCAAAACATGGACAATAGGAAATGTCTCTTGGTAATCACTGGATCACAGATTTAAAATGTATTTTGCTCAGCATCACAGAACAGTTTTCTGTGTTTTGGAGAGTCTCAAAGAAAAAAAATTACATCTACAGAGTAAATACCTCATCAAATATGAAGAGACTTGGCATTTACTTTTAGATATTTATGAAAACTACATGTGGTTTAAACTGAGAAAATAACATAACTTGTTTAAAAAATACTGAAAGTGTACTTCACTTAATTCTCTTTGTTAATGTTACATATATAAGTATCTACTTCAGTTATATCAATGTAATAGAGAAAGGTACATGCAGTTGATTTACTCAGGTCCGCAGTGAAAATGTTCTTCTAGTCTGTAGTGGTCCCTTTTTTGAAATTAAATGGAGCTTTTTTCATGTAGTGGGTCAAAACAGCCATTCAGTGGTATGACCCACTTCTCCGTAACAGTGTTACGTCTAACCAAAAAAATACCTATGAAGTATTTTCTTTTATTTCTTATGCATCTGCACTTAAAAGCACAACTTTTACAAATAAAATATTATGAAAGTAACTTATAAAGCTGGTTGTTCAGATGCTTCCAAACTAGACAATACTGACAGACAATGAATGTGGGAATCAACATTACTGAAGATAAATACTGTATTGTAATAAAGAGTATGTTGAGACTGCAAAGTTGTTATGAAATCACTGAAAACTTTTGAAATGTTTTCCATATTTTTCTCTCACACACTGTGCATCAAGTTCTCTTCAACAGAAACAATGTTTTGCTACTACTACCAAAATCCTCTTGGCAGAAAAGGTATTTTAACACTTTGCTATAAGCAGCTAAAACTTGAATTCCTAGTATTTTAGGATCTCTGTCTAAGACTAGAAGAATGTAGTCCCTAATTCTTAGAATAAACTCAAGAAGAAAATTTTTTAAATGAATGAGTCTAAAGTACAAACAAAAATAATACGGAAGTAAATAGCTTCAGCTTAATTAATGATAAAAATCACTAAGTCTTGTTTTAGACTACTAAAAGACCCATAACTTAAAGCTGATCTGCTACAGTACCTGAACTAGCCATGGATACCATATAATTAATTGCTTAGGTTATCACCCCTTTTTATCACATCTTTTTTCAGTTTTACAGCCTATTTTTCCATTTTCTTGTGCTTTATACCCCGTTGTGTTTCTCACATTTTTCACCCCCTTTTTCTTTCTAGCCAGCGTCTGCAGAAAGAGAACGGTGAACCGACAGTTTTCATCTGAACACTGTCAATCAGGGAAAATTAATAAAGTTTTCCTCACTATGGATTTTTTTTTTTTAAACTGGAACAGAAACTGTTTTAAGGTTGACAGAATGTAACTATGTTCTTGTTTGAATGCTGATTCTAAGGTTTTTTTTATAATTTTACTAAAGAAACGTGTTTCCAGCTGCTATCACCCAGATGCCTGTGCCAATCTCTATCAGATACTGGCTATATAACCACCGGTTATTCATACCAGGAGAACACTTGTGCCAGGACACCTCTGCTAATGTGCACCACAAACCACCTTTCTACTCTTCTGGTCCACTACCTATTTGTCAGCCTAATTACCAATATTGATAGGATGAAGGAATACTGCAACATGGAGAGCCACCTAGTTCCCACACTGCGAGGAACAGCACTGTACAGCTGGGAGGAGCTGGTCCAGTGTGGCAGTAGCAATCTTGAAAGACCAGAAAACAAAGGTCTTGATGCCAGAACTGCCTCAGCATTCTAGATCAAAGGGGTCTTTGGCTTTTTTGTGAAAAATTAGAGCAAAAGAGAGAGAAAGGAAAATATACTTGATTATAGTATTAGGAACATGTCAAAGGGGGGGGGGGTAGTGGCCTAGACAATGAATAAAACTGCTGGCACTGTTAAAGTTATAATTTTTCATTTCACTGTATTTTCTTTTAGAGCACAGCATTCTACAATCTCCTTCTGTATTACTAACATACAGCAACACATATGTAAAAGCCAACTTTAATTATCTTCTCTACAATCGGAATGATACACAAAATGATGTACACTAAGCGTAGTAAGTCGGGGAAACTTGCAAAAATATGTGACATACTTGCTTCTTTGTTTAGTAAGTTATTAGGTGATGCTTTGATACTAAAAGATGAACACAAACCAACAATTCTTATGATTTAATTTAGGGCTTCTAGCTTCAGTGCTCCAATAAAAGAGTTTCAAAATACTTAGATTAAACCTTTCCTTTGCATCTAATGAATTGAGTTTTCCATCAGCTCCATATGCTTTTTCTCTCCCCTTCATGAGCATTAGTATTTTATTTTCTTGGAATAGAACCAGCAATAAGCAGCAAGGACCTTATTATTTTCATGACATTAATATGAAGAAGTTAGACTGAATCCTTATTAGAGTGTTTCAGTAGATTCTTCTCTGTCTAAAAGAAGCCATGAGACATGTTTGCAGAAGACACAGGTATCATCATCTAGTTAGGTTGGATGAATATTGTATCAAGAACATTGACTGGTGAGACTACAAACCTACTAAGGTAGAACTCTTGTTACCAGCTCTAAGGAGCTGAAAGAGAATACATTTAAACTTTATAAGGATCATAGCTGGTAGACTCTCCTTATAGTTTTACAGTTTATTAAAAAGGGGGAATTTTTAATGAACGCATTTGGAAAAAAAAAACCCAACCTGAAAAATTCCCCCAGATCAGGCCAAGGCAAAAAAGACAGAGAGCTACAGAGTAGAGGTCAGCTTTTGACTTGTTCATTTAATTTCTGCCAAATGTACTTGGATGAAGTCTTCAAGTCTGACTTGCACATTTGAAGAAATCAGACAAGCAGTATTTGCACAGGCAAGCAGAGATGTCCATATGGATTCGTTTCTATCACACCACAATCTTTTCCACAGTTAAATTTGTGAATCTTTTAGTTCGAATCCTTATGGAAGGCCTGGACTCACTTCAGAGAAATACAGTGAATTCTGCCCTGCCAGAGACCACCCGGTCAGTAAGGGGGCTTCCAGGAGAGTGTAAAAAAATCCTGCTCCCAATCTGAGCCGCAGTATTAGTTGACAGGACTTTTAGTCACAGAGAGTACGGCTCAAAAAGCTAGACCAAAGCTTTTAAAATAAGCTCTTATGGTCTACAAGATGCTTAGGAGACTTTACTCTTATGTTACAGACTTCTAACTATATTCTTAGAAAGAAAACAAACAAAAAAACCAACCTCATCCAACACAACACCCCCGAACAACCGCATACACCTACACACATCTAAAGCTACTATATACACACGTAAGCATAAGCAAACACACTAAGAAATAAGACTGTCCATTTCAAGTACAGATACAGTTTTATCAGAATAAATAAATTAATTTGGGTTTGTAAGTCAGACTACTTTGGTGTCATGCTGAATTCAAACTGCAAGAGTATTTATTTTTCCTGACAGCTACATCTCTTTACAAACAACTGTTTTTCCAAGTTTGTACGAATTATGTTCCCTTCAAAAACATCTTTTGCTCACAACTTCAGAGCCTGAACATACACTAAGTAAAACATTCACAGTTATTTCAACAGTGAAGTAGCCACCTTTATGTCATACCAAGTATAACACATCCTGCTGCTCCCACTGTGCTTATTACTATAAAAGTTCTTCTGTCTTAAAGAACAATGTATAAAGTTTTTACAAAATCTCTAAAAACAATGAATTCCAAAACCATTCTATTTCTTCTACAAAATAGTGTATATGAAGAAATATGCTGAAGTATGATGGCTTCAATTACTTTAATTTAGCATAATGTACATAATTAATTTTGAGTAGTGAAGGCAACATGGTAATGTTAAAAATCTACATACATACATGGGTAAGAGGTTATAAAAGAGAAAAAAACCAGCATGAAATTGTTTTATTTCAAATTTATTTTTTGATTAGGTGTCCAAGTACTTACATTAATTCCTTGTGCTTTCCATTAAAATCTAGTAGTTACAAAAAAATGCCTATACACTAATTTTCCCATAACTGCTTATATGTAGGAGGTGAGATTTATGGGTTTGAATTGCCTCCAAGTAAGGGAGAGAGGCACACCTAAAGTTCCTGCACCCTGCATGAGTTTTTAAATTGCTGAATTATATCACAGAGGTTAAAGGCACTCACTCTTTTACAGGTATAAAGGCTTGTTTTAGTTGATAGCTTTGAGAACCATTAGAAGATTATCTTTCTGAAACAGGCAGGTATTCTCAGTTTCTGATTCCCACTGAGACTGCACACTGAACTTCTCCGCTCAGGAGGTATGGGCCATGCCCAGAAGCAAACATTAGTGTCTGCGAAGTTAATATTAAACTTCAGAATTTTCTGGAATTGAGTGGTTTTGAGAATTTGGGACTGAAGTCCCAATTAGATCAGCATAGGTAGTAATTAAGCATCTTTTATGGATTCAGTCCTACCTAAAATATTCAGTGCAGGTTTACGCAAATGGGATAATAAATGAAAGAGAAAGCAGTAGCTCCTGTCAAAAGGTTAAAGATACAGTACAATAGACATTCCAAGCAGCACATTAATAGAAAAGGAAAAATCTGCATGACAAACAGCTGCTCATACAATGTTATGACCTCAATTTTTTTTCAGGCATTTTACAGTTTCAAATACTTAGCAAATTTGTAAAACTGAAGATGAAAAATCATCCTTAACCAATGCACTACTCGTGCTACCTCATTATAAAAAAACCCTCCAACCAAATAAGCACTGTAATTCTGAGTTCTGAATTTGTTAAGACTTCAGAAAATTAACTCACTAAAGAACTGCAAAGCAGCTTACCTGTCTAGTCTTTCTTACTAGACCATATAATCACAGCCTGTGAGTTGAGTTCCATTTTCATAAGAGTAAAAATTCATTCTATTTTAAATAAACATGGCTACCACAGCGAAAGTATAAAAGAAGCAACCCTCTTATGCACCTCTAGTTTGCAGAAGGATCCAATAAAGCTTAGACCTGTGCTGCAGACTGTAAGAACATTATTTTCACACATTTGAATATTAATTAAAATATACTTTTACCTCTCCTGACATATCAGGTGCCATAGGAATGACTGGCCACAGAGAAGAGTAGATTCCAAAAAACACTACCCAAAGTGCTATGCTGCCCCAAATAGCTATATGGCTGAACTGTTAAAACAAAAAAAGAAAAAAGAACAATCATCACAGATGTATTATGACATTAAACAAAAGATCTTTGTTACTTAGTATTTACAATGTGATTTTGACATATTGTATGAAATTTCTGTGTGTTGTAGTAATTTAACTCCGCTACTTCAGTTAGCCATTCTTAAAGAAAGATAATACTTTCAACAGAAATATTACTACATTTTAAGCCAATTCAAGCTCAATTACAATCAGTTCAGAGTAATTTGATTTTTCTACTTTAAAGACTACTTTAAGCCTTACCCCAAGGTCCTCCTATTCAATATCAAGTGTTATTTTTTCTGTGTGGATATTCTGTCTTTCCACACAGTAACCACAGTTTAGTTTGATACTGTGGGGTGAGCTGACAAACTGTAAGGGTGTAATATAATAAATAAGATGATCCATCATATTTTACAGAACATTTGAGAATATTGTAAAGACATCTGCTTACCAAAGTCCAATACGAGGTCTCTAATCCAGCCTTCAAACACACAGTTAGAACCACAAACTTAAAGAGAGAGAGGGAGAGAGAGGGTTCTTATTTAATATGGAAATCTTACTTAACATACAGAATTGATTAGTTTCATTAAAATTTTAGGAGAACAGAAGAAAAAGTTTAATGGTTTTCATACTTCACGTTTACTTGCACAAACTAAGTAAGGGAAAGGACAGTCAGTCTCTTAAATTTAAATGTGAGTTCTTTAATGATACTCAACAAAGTACTGTGTGTCAATGCCCCCACGTGTGTAACACGACCCAAATCAAAGTTCGTGATGCAGAAGGCAATTTCCACAGACCTACAGAAGCTACAGAAGAGCCCGTCAGCTTTAATAGAATCTGCTCCGCCCAAAAAAATGTAGGGCTGTCAGCAGCCCCTAAGTGAAATTCTTCTAGACCACATCTAGCTGTATTTTCCACCTTTCTTTGTAAGTGTGTGTGCTGAAGTTTAAGTGCTGCATTGAAATGACCACTGTAAAATGCCACTAAAAGATTTAAAGATACACCCCAATAATGAGCTAGTAATAGAACACTAAGAATTATTAGCTTCCACTAATAATCTCCACTCATTTGATTTGGAGAACACTTCTTTTGTATTAGAAGTCTTAAACATTTCCCTTGCTTCCTAGAACTCTGCAAGTCTGGCTCCTACTGAGTCATTAGCTTCTTTCTGGATGGTATTTTGGTTACACAGAAAGGGCTGTGGAAAGTGTAGTCCACTGCAGTAGAGATGGCAGACCTCCGAGTTACAGAGACGGTTATTACTTTCCACAGGAAAACAAATTTAGGAGATCTAAATGCTGGGCTGGAAAAAGTTCTGTTTACTTCATTAGTATTTCGTTAGTAATTAAATCGCCTTCACCAGAACCTGAAAAGCTAAAGAGTTAAGTGTTGGCATACAAAGTAACACGTTGCATGAGTCTGTTACGTCATTTTCATTCTTATCTTTACTATTTTTATGGAGAAGTCTCTCAAAGTGTCATGTTACTTTCCTGTAGGACACAATCCATTTTAGTTTAGAGATGACCGTAGTATAAAGTTTATAATCCCACAGCAAGGACTAGTTGATTCAGGAAAATTGGTTACCTCCTTCCTTTGAAACTCACACAAACAAGTTTTCTGTTCAGCAAAGAAATACTTACTACATTTTGTAACTCATGTGTGAGCATGTTTCATGAATTTTGCTTTATGTGCAATTTGAAGAACATAAGGCTGAAAAACAGTCACAAAGACAAAGCTCCAACTATAACAGCTATAGTTTAAACTCTTAGTTTGCTGGCCAGATTGGCAGCAGTGATGTAAGTGAGTTTGTCTGTGGCTGAATTTATTCAATCAGAAGTTGAAAGTAACTCGTTAAATATACTTGACAAGTCTTTCACTATGTCTGGTGCTCAGAAGGATGCAAATCCTGCCAGAAAGCTTTCACCCTAGCTATAATTTTATGCTCTTAATTCTGGAATCTCCTATTGCAACTACTGCTGCATTATTACGGACAAAAAAATCACAGCACCACAATTCCACCACAAAATACATTATCTAAAACATGTATGAAATCTAATTGGAAGAAAATTAAGGACCTGATGACTGTTACAATTTACTTATCCTATCCAGCTCTGGTGCTACGTTTGGATGAGTGAAAGAAATGAATTATGACAAAAATCCCCCAACTTCTCATCTGGAACACTTGCTTGCTATTTATGAGTCAGTTTGTAAGAAAAGAAAACATCGGTCTTCAGGATTAGGTCAAGAATTCTCATTGTACAGACAAAATGTATACATAAAACAAACACTGAGGGTCTCTATACATGGAGAAATAGATTATGTGAATATACACCCTTCCTTGCATCTTAACTGATTCTCCTGACAAAGTTACCCATTACGCACAGTGCCTTACTGAAATATTTGGGTTTCATTGCTCCCTCTTCCCCTTGATCCAAACTAAAAATAGCTCACTGAATCCTAACTACTGGTATTCTGTATAAAACCCTGAGCTTTTTTTAAAAAGACCTCTCGAGAATGTTTGCACAAATATTTTCATGGCACTTTACTCCTATTTGAAATTTATGTTTGAAGAAATAATTCCAGGACATGATATGAATCAGTGCACATTCCTGACTTTACGGATCCGCAGAAACTGTATTAATTTTTGAATCCCTTTGCTATTGATTTTTGCACAAGTGATGAATATACATGTCCTAAAACCAGCTTAAAAGCAGTGGGAAGAATGAGAAGTACCTTAAGCCTTATGATTTTGCTATTTCAAGACAATGACTGACAACTGTCAGGGCATATCACTTCACATGCACGGATTATTATTTTTTTTTATCTTCAAAAAAAATACACCACCCCCCC
>VZTS01018444.1:17482-27728 GCA_013400795.1 Pluvianellus socialis | reverse complement strand
ATCCCCCCCCCCCCCCCCCCATTTTGAACGTCTCAGATGTTCACGTGTGCTCCAGACCTCCTTGAATTCCTGTTCAAGAGCAGGAGGAACACACTATTTGCAACTCCCATCCCTCCCCAAATTTTCCATCTGAAGTGAAGGAAAGCGGAGAATCTGGAAAACAAATGAAAAAGCAGGTTTTCTGGACTTATAATGGTGAAATAATGTTTTCTTGGGAAATTCTCAGCCATTCTGCAGATTAGTAGCAAGCAATTTGCCTCTCAAGATGGTGAAGTTTCAGGTCTCCTAGATGAAAGCTGGTTGCAGAAGGTGAAAGAACAATTGCATTTTGACCTCTGTTTTATCATGTATGGATACAGCTTGACAAAACAGTAATGAGTAGCTCCAGGTTACTATACTGAAAGTATCAGAAGTTAATTTATAAAGTTGGTGGAAAACGTTGCTGCAAATCTGAAAACGCAGACTTCCATGTTTGTGATGTCACAGATAATACTCAGATGTTCTGCAGAACTGTAAGATTTCAAGACTTGTCCATCAATTGATGGGTGATAAGCTAAACAACCACCCTTTTCTGACACTCATTTACACGGGACCTAGTGTAATCCGGTAAACTCTTAGTACACCATGTAACACATATTTTCCTGGTGCCAAGCTTTGTTTCCTTTTTGGAAGGAAGCGCAGAGCAGAAAGACTGGGTAGGATGAAGTTCTGAATTCACTTCAGGAACAAATTTCAGCTGTGATTGCAGCAGTATGTTGAATAACTGGGTTTAACGTGTACAGTGCCAACTCACTCTACACAATGATGGCCAATACAAAGGATAATTTTAGAGCAATCAAAGAAAAGGAGATGCTATCAGAAAACTTGGCTTAAGTGCTAGGACAGATGAAGTTACACAACTTGTCTGTGTATATATATGTAACATATATACAATTCATAAAAGAAACTTCAGTTGAACTAAGCAAGGTTGCAACTTCTAAGTACAGTAAACAATGAAACATTTGTAGATAGGGTGAAAACCCAGTGCAGAATAGCTCTCCTCAAGAAAAACCTGTTTCACTTAGAACAACAGGGCGTGAAACAGGGTGGATACTCTTTTGAAGTATTTATCAATATTGGGGAAAGCAGTGATACTCAGATAAATGACTGACTTCTGAACACTGCTTGGTTTTATGAAATCGTAATACAAATAGACCTGTGTCAGTTGAACTACTTCTGTCAGGATTGAGCTATGACAATGACTGTGACCTTATATCTTAATTTTATTAAGACTTGCACAGAAAACACTTACCCAGGATATTCCATCCATCCCTAATGGAGATCAGTTCATCACATGATAGATTGCATGATCATATGCAACCATGGCTGACAAAACATGCTGTGCTTGTTTTTTGGAACAAGTAAGGCAAAGTGTAGAGCAAATACACTTTTAAAAGAATGTATGAACACACAATTTTTCAATGTGCCTGAAAGAATAATTTTGAAGTCCATGTACAGACTGGCAGAAGAAACATTTTAACTGCCACAGCAGTAGGAAATACACAGAATGGGCTGTGGTTACTCGGCCCTTTATGCTCTTCAACCTTTCTGGTTAGCTGATCAGAAAATACTATTAAAAATGTTCTCTCATACACAGGAGATGTTGACAGCAGCTTCTCAAAGGACCACAATGTATTCTAGAATACTTTCCTTTTATTTCAGTTATCATCTTTCCCTGTTCCCCAAGGAAATAGATTTTGAACGTGACTTTGTATTTGTATTACAGTCCCCTTATTTTGATGGAAGAATTAATTTATTTTTTGTATCTGCCAAGAGAAGGAAATTGAAAAATTAATTGAACTCTTAATGTTGAAGAACAGAGGAGAGTAAGCACAAGTCTAATTTTGCCTCTCAGAGAGATCTTGGAAATCCCTCATCTATTGGGTAACATTGATGAAGTTCAACAGGGCCAAGCTGAGTAGGGGCAATCCCATGCACAAATACAGGCTGGAAGGAAACGGATTGAGAGCAGCCCTGAGGAGAGGGACTTGGTGGTGTTGGTGGATGAGAAGCTCCACATGAGCCGGCAACGTGCGCTCGCAGCCCAGAAAGCCGCCCGCATCCTGGGCTGGGCTGCATCAAAAGCAGTGTGGCCAGCGGGGCGAGGGAGGGCATTCTGCCCCTCTACTCTGCTCTGGGGAGACCCCACCTGCAGTGCTGTGTCCAGCTCGGGAGCCCCCAGCGTGAGAAGGGCAGGGACCTGTTGGAGCGAGTCCAGAGGAGCCCATGAAGATGAGGGTTGGACTAGATGATCTCCAGAGGTCCCTTCCAACCCTTGTGATTCTGTGAACCTGAGATCTCTCTAATGTAGAAGCTTACCTTAAATTAATAAGCATGCTAATTAGGGAATTACAGTTCCCATTATTTAAAAAAAGAGACAGTTTCCAGTAAAGAACAGATGTATCTTCTGCATCTTTTATTATACTGCTTTGTTTTAAAAACTGGAATTAGAATGCAAAATGCACTTCAAAGCTTCTCAACGAGTCATTCAAGTGCCATTTCTTACTCTTAAGGCACTACAATGAATGAAGTATTCCATGTAGAGCATTGTAAGTAATAACAAACCCACATTTTTTTGAGAGTCAAAGACAGAGCCAATATAGATAGCCAGCTGATAGAGCACCAGATAGGTGCAGAAAGACTTACAGTGTATACAGTGTTCCCCAGGAGCAAGTAATCTGAAGTTTTACCATTGCCAAATACAGTACCTGGAGAAGGAAACAGTGATAAAATATTTAAACATTTAAATACCCACAATAGCAATATATATAAAAAATCTTGTTTTGGGTATAAAAGAGATGGTAGCACTTCCTACAGGGTACTAACAGCATATTTCACCTCGAACTGTATTGAAGAGTAGAGATCTATGACTTCTATAATTTTTACTCCTTTAAATCTTTTAGTGACTTCAGGAATTACCCCAGGAACAGGATCTTTTTGTAACATCATATAACAATGTCAGTAATACTGTATTTAGTACTAATTCAATTAGAGTGACTTTTAAGTTCAGAGATACAGTATCTTACCTTCAGAAAAGTATTAAATATAATAGCTATAGTGTACATCCATTGTAACATAAGTAAACAGAAAGCTTAGAGGTCAGATTTTCACTGATTATGGATATTTTTGGTATAGAAACTTATCTTTGCTCTTATCCATACTTTTGAGATTAAGTACAAATACAAAATATACTGAATTTTAATTCATAGAATCATTTACATTGGAAAAGACCTTTAAGATCATCTAGCCCAACCACTGACCCCACTCTACCAGGTCTGCCACTAAACCATGCCCCTCAGCACCACGTCTGCCCAGCTTTTAAATACCTCCAGGGATGGTGATACCACGACTTCCCCGGAATCCCTGTTCCAATGCTTTCCTGAGAACCCTTTCAGGAAAGAAATTTTTTCCTAATAACCATCCTCAACATCCCCTGGCACAACTTAAGGCCATTTCCTCTTCTCCTGTCACTTGTTACTTGGGAGAAAAGACTAACCCGTGCCTCACTACACCCTCCTTTCAGGCAGTTGCAGAGAGTGATAAGGTCTCCCCTCAGCCTCCTCTTCTCCAGGCTGAACAACCCCAGCTCCCTCAGCCGCTCCTCACAAGACTTGTGCTCCAGACCCCCCACCAGCTCCGTTGCCCTTCTCTGGACACGCTCCAGCACCTCAATGTCTGTCTTGGACTGAGGGGCCCAAAACTGAACCCAGTACTCAAGCTGTGGCCTCAGCAGCTTGAGATCCTTGTTATTCACACATTTTCAAAATTTACCCAACTCAAGTCTGTGGATTCATATAAATACACACATATTTTGCACATACAGACACACACACAGTAGTTATGCAAAGATTCAGTGCCCTGAAGAGATTTGTTTGCATAAAAATCACATCTACTGTGGTTCTTAAGTTCAGAATTGTGAAGAAGCGCATTTATACCTGTTTAACAGAACTTATGACACTATTTATGACACAGGCTTTTCTGGTCACAGTTCTGTGAAAGTTCTTGGCAGATGTGGGACAACACACAACTGAACTATCTAGAAGGGATCCCTCATTCTCAATTAGAAGTATTGAGCTTGCTAAATTTCTACATGTTCAGTTTAGAAATGCTTTTAGCACTTGAGATTGTTCATATGCTGCAAGAAAACCAGAACACTTACTCTGCTGTAGAGACTCTAATCACTGCAATACTGCTTTTTACTGCCATCATATAAAGATATATCAAAATACTGTGCCTGTAGTAAGGAAAGAGTACAAGACAAAAAACAAAAAAAACAAAAACAAGAAACAAAACAAAACAAGAAAAAGAAAAAGAAGCCCCGCTAATGCTGAGAGATAAGGATTGATGTTTTTAGAAAGCTGTGCTGGAGAAAAGAGAAAAATAAAGGTGTTTGGGTTTTTTTGGGGAGGGAAGGTGAGGATGGGTTTAAAACTCCTCTGATTGGGCTGGCCAAAGGAAGGTGACAAGCTGATAAAAATGGTCTGCAGTTGAAAAAAGCTCTTATTTTTCCAGTATCCTCAGCTAGCATATGGTATATTAAGTGCTGCTAATTAAGTATGTTTTCATATTTGTGTTGAGTGTTTTTCCAGCCTTCATATCACCTTTACAGGGGCTTGAAACGAAATTAATTTCAGTTACGGATGAAGAGTGCTCTCTTCTTTTCAGGACCTGTGAGGCCATTTTATCACAGAAAAAAAAGGAGATTTATTTATTGATACTCTGGAAGAGACAACAGGTGAAAGTTCACACAAAAAACTACAGTAAGAATGCTTGAATATAGCCATCCTTAACCTAGCCCTCTCCCATTCCACAGTGAGGAGCTCACAGTGGCTGCATCCTTAGCTCTAGTGATGCTGGAGGCATTGCTGGCACTTCCCTGATTTAACCTTCTCCCTCGACATATTAGCACACCACAATAGACTACCAAGAGCTCTGGAAGCCTGGAAACAGAGCTGAGACCATGGCACTTTTAAAATATTATACAGAAGAGGGAGCTGTTGGTGGATTACTTGTACACGTAAGTTTGGCTTCTGACATTTTGAGGAGTGGTTGAGGGAACTGAGGTTGTTCAGCCTGGAGAAGAGGAGGCTGAGGGGAGACCTTATCGCTCTCTGCAACTGCCTGAAAGGAGGGTGTAGTGAGGCACGGGTTAGTCTTTTCTCCCAAGTAACAAGTGACAGGAGAAGAGGAAATGGCCTCAAGTTGTGCCAGGGGATGTTGAGGATGGTTATTAGGAAAAAATTTCTTTCCTGAAAGGGTTCTCAGGAAAGCATTGGAACAGGGAGTCTGGGAAGTGGTGGAATCACCATCCCTNTGAGGAGTGGTTGAGGGAACTGAGGTTGTTCAGCCTGGAGAAGAGGAGGCTGAGGGGAGACCTTATCGCTCTCTGCAACTGCCTGAAAGGAGGGTGTAGTGAGGCACGGGTTAGTCTTTTCTCCCAAGTAACAAGTGACAGGAGAAGAGGAAATGGCCTCAAGTTGTGCCAGGGGATGTTGAGGATGGTTATTAGGAAAAAATTTCTTTCCTGAAAGGGTTCTCAGGAAAGCATTGGAACAGGGAGTCTGGGAAGTGGTGGAATCACCATCCCTGGAGGCATTTAAAAGCCACGTAGATGGGGTGCTAAGGGACATGGTTTAGTGGTCGTTTAGTCAGTGCTAGGTTGATGGTTGGACTCGATGATCTTAAAGGTCCCTTCCCACCTAGGTGATTCTATGATTTACTGTTATGTTGACAGAGCTGCGTCAGAAGATGCTTCTATGAAGACTTATGTCCTTGTCACTTTTCATAACCACATGACAGTACACAGAAGTTTTGTGTATGTACAATGGTTAGGGCCCATGGAGCAAATGCTGAAAAATAATTCTTACAAATCCATACCTATTCTCTGATCACGTATTTCTTGGTAGACTCTACTACAATGCATGCAGTTTGAAATTTTCCACTTGCAGACAAGAAAGAGGTGGACAAGTGAGACTAAGGAGTAAACAGGAGAAAATGCTCAAAGAAAAGGGTGACTGTGAGCTCTGAGAGATTTTTCACCATCTTCAGGATTTGATTTTCAATGTTCTAATAAATATCTGCTCAAACACGCTCTCTGCTGCTTAACAATATATACCTAGCAGTAAAGAACATAATGAGCATAAAACAGAGGGACAGGCAGGCAGCTAAGCGTGTTTCCATCAGTCAGAGTGCTGGGACTCAGCACTCTTACGCACCAGGCTGAGCTATCCCCCATTCTTCCCTTTCCTCCTTTCTTGTCTCAGGATCCTCCTGCACTTCTTCTTTGCTAAGAGAAGGTGGAGGCTGAGACCTGTTTTCAGAAGTTCCTCTCTGGCACTCATCAGCTCCTCCCTAGGAATCTAATAGCATTATCTCATTTTCTTCTTTACACACACAGCCATCAGAGATTTAATTAACAGCAGCCCCCATCCTGTGCTCGTTTCCCCTTCATGCAGAACTCTGTGCAGACTCATGGCAGGTACTGGTTATACCACCCACCATGCACACAATCCCTGTCCCGTTTCTGCTCCCCTTGCTCACCTGGCCTTTCTCTAGGAATGAAAGAGGAAGACAGAAGGCAGTTTTTTCAGACTTGCCAGCAGGTCAGTTCTGGCCCAGGGGCTGTGAGCTGAAAAGGCCTTTGCTAGAGTGCTCTCAACAAGTGTCTCAGCTTTACCATTCACACACGAACTCTTCTGCATCACCACATGTACTCATTAAACATTTCTCCACCGTGTAATGCATAAGTCTCCCACACGGACTGGCGACAGCTTTGAACGGGGATTTTAGTTTGGATTTGATGTTGTGGTTTTAGAGTTTAGAGATTCTGGGACCTCCCTTTTCCTCAGCTGCATAAACCTCTTCAACGCAAACCACTGCCACTGAACTCACACCCAGCGGCCTTTCAGAGAAAACAGGCTGCTACCTATTTCCCTTTGCCCGTCAGAAGTCACTGAGTACAAAATACTCTGCAAGAAGTGTTTCCCTTAAACTTTTCAGGCACAAGTAGCTGTGACCCTCTCACTGTCTAGTCTCAACAGTTCCAAAATGCCCATGAGAATATTTCTGGCCCCTATGTCAGGGCAGATCGCCTGGCTATACCAGGGAAACCGAGAAGACTGCTGATTTTACAGAAAAGCTGCAGGGTACACACTTTTTTTTTTCTCCCCACAAAGTGGAAGTAAAACAAAACCCTACCCTTACAACAGCTCCCATACACACAAACATTCCCACAAACGGGAAGCAGTGCCTTCAAGTTTCCTTTAATTAATAAAGCTTTCCTCCCAACCATCCCGTTTCCTTCTGCAACTCAGGTGCACGTACAACAGTTGAACTAGAAGACGGGACTGAGCTGTCCGAGCCATCCCAGTTTCCTGTCACAGATGTAAACTAATGGGTTAATATGTCCCTAAAGTAACTGGAGAGAAGGTAATAAGCATCGTCAGTAAAAGCTTACAAAATGTAAGAGACAATGCAAGGGACAGTAGTGATTTAGGATCTTGTAGGTATTTACCATGGTAGCGTATTATATAAAAAAACCCAGCATAATTTAATAGCAATCTTTTCATCTTGTTTCAGTTTACTTCAAACCTATTTGTATAGTTTTATGCATATGTACATAATATTACTCCTACTTTATACAGATTTTAAACAAAACATTTGAAATATACTGCATCTGCTCTAGTTCTGGAAATGGTATCTTAAAATTTAATCACACAGAATTGTTAGTATTTATACAGCTTTCCTAAGAAAAAGGATGGAATTTAGATATTTAGTACCTTTCAACACTTATATTTTTATTTTTTGTAATACTTACCATGCTGAAGGGCTTTCAGTGGAAACCAAAACAGAATGAATGAGTGGAAGAGGCCATTTAAACAATGAACCCAGAAAACCTAAGGGAAAACAGAAAATCCATGAGAACCATTTGCAATAAACTAGCTCTGTGAACCCTGACCTTTCTTTTTATCTGCGTGTTAGATTCACAAAATGTGTTTCTGTCAGGCCACCACTGTGAAGTAATATAACTGACAGGCACTTTCTGCCTCTTAGCTCTTCATGGGTCATTTGTTTATTTTTATGTTTTGGAAAAAAAAAAAAAGAAAAAAAAGAGTGTGTATTATCTCCTCCTTTAATTTCAAATCAGAAGGGAAATTAAAATGTATACATATGGGAATATCATCAGAAAAATTAAACTAAACCAGACAACTGGAACAAGTGCCACATTCTAAGTAGGGAATTAAAAAGGACTCTAGCTTTTATAATTTACATTTTGTGTAACGAGAAATTTGGAGAGCAGAGCAAGCAAAACCTGAGTTTTACATATACCTACCTACGTGTTTCCACATACAAAGGAATTAAAATGTACAAATAAAAGTATCTTCCTTAGACTTCCCCTTACCTGCTCTATTCTTCAAGTGCTCGGCTTCATCATATTAAACTTCCTTTCATGTTAATTAAATAATTCAAATTTTACTTTCTAACTTATTTCCATTTGTAAAATATGCCTTTTGAAAATAACTGTATTAAGTCTAAGCATAAACTACTTATTGATGCTTTCCATAATATTTTGCATAAAGACATGAAAAGACTTAATCAAAAATACGTAATCCATTTCCTTCAGGATAGCAATCATGGTTTTTCATTAACAACGCTTTTGGCAGTCATAGCCTTTATTGTAACTAACTGATGTGTATTATGAGTGTTAAGGTGTTCAAGCAATTGAAATTAAGTTGCCTGCCTCACAAGATTTTCCACAATGTCTCAAAGTCTTTTGTTAGATTATACAACTACACTAGGTTGTATGATCCAATTTACACTCCAATACTTTGCACATTTGAACTTGTGGTACTCATTAACCTTTGTCTCTCCTTCTTGCTATGTCATTACCAGAAGTTTTTATTTGACAGAAAGCACAGGTGGGTGCAAGAAAAATTAGTTCTACTTTTCCATTTTCCTGACCAATTCTTATTGTCACATGCTAATCCTTTAACCTCTGTCATGACCTCATAACCTTTGATCCCTTTTACCATAACAAACATCTGCATCTACATTCAAGGCAGTAATGTTTCCAAATCTTTAACACCAACTATTCAACTTATATAGCTGGGAATTTTGTAGCTGGGAAGTTTGTAGATGTTTAGTCATAAGTGTCGTATGGGAAGAGGTACAGAATTTCCAATTAAGTCAACAATACATCTGTGCAATAATAAAGATGATATTACAGACTTATTTAAAAACAATCCACCAAATGTAACTCATGACTTACATTATTGCATTAAAATGATCACAATACAAAAGTCTCTGTATTGGATCACGGAAGGTCTTATATTTGTAAAGCATTCACAGCAACACAAGAAATGCTATCTTCCCTAGCTTCCTTAAAATTTTTAGGGTTTTTTTTGCAGATGAAGGGATGGATTGAGGCAGAAGGAGAAAAATCTCATATGCTTCAGTGAACAAAGATAGTTTAGACAAATAATCCTACATACATTTCATAAACACAAGTGGCACAGACCTAAGTAGGCTGTATCAGCTCCGTGCACCTACTACAGACCATCACACATAGGCATTGTTAACTCAATGACAGATTGAAAACATCCCCAAGTTCAATATACAAAGACATTACTTGAAATGTCTCAATTATATTTACAAAAATCAAATCAAATTGAACTCTTACAAACATCACAGCATTCATGAAATTGTGGATTCAAGAAAAAGTTTTAGTTAGGCTTTTTTAATAAAGATTATTTATAGATAAATCTGTAGAAATTGTGCGTACTGTACCTAGTAAGAGTCCTACACTGTTTTACTGCTTCTTGTGCTAGACATCTCTCCAAGATGAATGTCACCTGTTTTCCACCTAAAGTAGCCTCCAATTTCTTTTGATCGACCCTGACAATTCTTAACTGTCTCCAAGTATTTTTTCCCCAAAGCTCAAAATTAAACCATAAAATTGCAACTCCAAATTGACAAAGAACAGTACCCAAGCACCTCCCTGTACAAATCTAATGACAGTTCTTATTGTCCTCTGCAACACTTCTCCACAGGCTTCAGTAATCCATTTCCATATAACAGTACGAATACATACAGCCCAGCAACAGAGGTCTAATCACTTCTGCCTATAGAAGACAGCTTTATTACCAGGAGAGAAAAGAAAAAAAAAAAAAAGACAAAAAAAACATCCAGCGCTCCCAAACTTCCTCAA
>VZTS01018444.1:2715-17368 GCA_013400795.1 Pluvianellus socialis | reverse complement strand
AGGAATACAAAAAAAAAAAAAAAAAAAAAAAGACAAAAAAAAGACTCAGCGCTTCCATACTTGCTCAAAACGGATAAACATGATTTGCACCATTCACAGAAAAGTGGACAACTGGTAACAGTGGTAATAAAAGTCCCCTCCTTTTTAAATTATGAGCAGCACAGAATCAGAAGGCTAACTACACTGAATTTCTACTAATTTCTGCTTTAATTATATTTGATTTTTTTTATCTACCTTAGTATTAAAGTCCAGCGCGTTTTGGGAAGTCTTGTATAACTCTGGATATTTCAGCATGTTTTCTTTTCGACAGGATCTCTCAAATATTCCAAGAGTTAGTGGAGGCATTGCTGTAAACATCTAATAGACGGATTAAAAAAAAAAGAAACAACAAACATATCACAAAACTTCAGAGGTGAGGACTTGCTTAAAAATCGCTTCCTCAAAAAACTTTCACGATTATGACAGAAAATGACTGAGAACGCACAAATTATCTTACCACATTGTAGAGACCTATACACCATCTTTCAAAAAGAATTTGCCCAGAAAAGCCATTGACAAAAGCAAACCAGATCTGAAAAAGAGGAGAACCGTATATTACTCAAATGTCACGTGAGATGTGATAAATAGATTTTTTTTTTCCTCAGATTCAGAAAAATGAGTATTCCTAGAACACATTTGCAAGACAGTTGAGGATGTTAGAGCTTACACCTATATGAAAAAAAAATAAATAAAACCAACTTGTTTTCAGAACAGGTAATGGGCAATCTAGTCAAATATGTGAGCAATTCCATCTACATATGAAAACACTTCAAGAAGGTAGCTATTTTCAGAAGGAATTTCATGTTTGTTAAATATTTAAGAGTGATTTAGGTCACTGCATTTGTATTGTACTTAATTCTTAATGAAATAAAAATTCTGAGTAATAGTGGGGGAAAAATATCACAGGACACATCTGTCATCATCTTCTAATCATTAGCAAACCTCTTAAGTAAGAGAATTCATACAGTAAGCTTTAGTCTGGAACTAAAAATTGGAGCAACAGTCCTTTTTCATACATGCAACTCATACATGAAAAGATGAGGCTTTACCAGAGCGCTAAATCAACTACAATTACTCAGTTAACAAGCACTAACTCAACTGCAGAGTATTCTAGAAAGGCAGTAAGAAATCTTTTCATTGCATAAGTTTTATCACTTTTTGCCAAGAGGTTAAAAAATCAAATTTAATTTGAAAGGCACAATGGTACTTTTTCTTATTTTTTTCAATATAGTATGCAGAACGACTGCTTTCTATTTCTTACTTCATGCTTATTTTAGTTCAATGGCAAAGTGGAGAAGATGCATGTGTGATGCACCTTTATTAACAAGCTACACTGAAACCATTCTGCCTACGACAAACGTAAGTTAGAAGGTGACAGAAGCTAGGATCATCTAAATAACATTCTACTCAATTTAAGACTCATGTTTTTCAAATGAATTTGTAGACGCTGCTTTGCAGAGACTTTGCTACAGTTCACATCTCACTGACTTTATTAGCGAAGCACAAATTGCTACAATCAATACGTATGTCTATCAGTATGTACCCCCCCTGGCCTCAAAGTGACCAGATTCTATGACCACGCTCATATTCTTTTATCATGTTGTGGAATGTTTGAACACGTTTGTGAATACTTTGAGATGGAAAAAACCCTGAAATTAGCAACTCCTAGCACTAAAAGTGGGAGTTAAAATCCAGCTAAAATTCCTATTTGTTCAACCAAAAAAAAAAAAAGTAAACAGATTTTTTTGCTGGCCAATTATTGGAACAAGATTGCATACAAAATAATGAATATTAGAGGCTGCAGTATAGAGATACAGAATACACTGAATTTTCTGAAGTCTTATATTGCTGAATTTCTTTACTTTGATTAACAGTAACAAGCACTCTATTTTCTAACTTTTCAGTCTATTAACTGACAAGACAATGGAATTACTTATGCCAGTCAAATGAGATTTTAATAAACTCTTTTATATTTTGATTTTTGACTTTTGAGATAGGAGTTATGATTTAACTGTGATGAATTTAAAAGACATTTATTGGCAGCAGTTTCCTAGTAGCTCAGTATGAGGTAGTGAGATAAGTGCATAATCAGCTGTTCCTTACTGAACAGTTAATTATGCACTCCATATCAGCACAATTTTTGGATGCTTTACAACTAAGCTAAATGTGTGTACCTAATCCAGAACCTCACCACCATTCTCTCTTTTCAACCTGCTCATTATGCACAGTTCCTCCATTCTTTTACTCCCAACACAGGAAGACAGGTCTTGAGAGAGAAGTGAAGGACACATAATATGTGATTGAACCCTTAATTTTTTTTCTTGTTTGTATCAAATACTGGAGTAAATTTTAGAATTCTTAATTTGAAAGGGTTTAGGGTGGTGGAAAAGGAAAGTTTTAATAAAAAAAATACATGACTTAGTAGCTGGGAACATGTACATTTACACATACTCCTATGTGTATTTATAATTATGTACACATGTATATTAAATATCTACACATATATATGTGTGTACATCTCATTGCTGGTACTTTCAGACAGTGTTTAAAAGTAAGACTCTCTAGGAAGAAAATAACAGACAAGTAGACATATACTTGACCCTTCATAACCAAGGAGTATATGGAAAGAACATTAGTTTTCTGTTGTGATTCATCTAACAGTCAAAATGTTATAAAACTTTAATTTAAAAAGAAAGGTCTAAGCACATGTACTGAATCTATTCCACACATTCATTTGTATTAAAAGGTAAGTGATGCTAAGCAACACTTGAAAACATTTTGGAGTGACTGTTTTAAAGAAATGTAACAATTTATGATAAAATTTCAACCTATAGTGGAAATATACGAAGTCACTACCAAGCCTCTCAGAAATGCTATGCATAATTTTATTCCTTAAAACCCCTGATACTTTCAGTCTTATTTGGTACAGAATTTAAGTTAAAATTTTCAAGTTATTTAAACTCTGAAAACTACAGTTTTACTGTAGAATTGTAAAGAAATCGTTTAAACAGTATCTTCTGAAAACTTAGTATTTACTTCCAAAGTAAGCATGCAAGTTACAGGCACTTCAGTTAAGGTTCAGTGTAATAACGAACTGGAACAAATCTTGGTCAGAACTCCAGATGTGAGCCAAGAAGAAGTGAAATTTGGTAGCACCCCTGGGTTCTAAAGTTCTTATTGAATCTATCAACAAAAAATAGCTGGGAAGAGAAACCTTTTAATGTGGCTAAAACCAATGCCCTCTGTAGTAGAAACACTATCATTTAGTGGAATATCAGATATACTACTTTACGAGACAGAGCATCTTTAATATATAAGCAGAAACATGGATATTCTATAGTTTACAAGACGCTATTTGAATGCTCACATAGAGAACACCTCTGGTTCAAAAACAATTAGCAGATCTAGGGTGGAGGTGATAGTGTGGGGGAAGCAGCAAGGATAAATACAGCCCTCATCTCTTAAGTGTAAGAGGGGAAGAAAGTAAGTGACCCAACTTAACCTAACTTTTGCACCTTGGACCCTAGAAAATTACACTCTCAACCATACAGGAAAAAACCTCTACAGAGCTTACTATAGTACTAACAGGGACAAGAAACACACGGTTTCTTGCTTCAGAGTGGGAAATTTATTCATGGACAAGTGTGTTTCAACTGATTATGAGGGACAATGAAGGCAGCAGTACCTGCAAAATAAGCTTTAGGACATGTTATACATGATACTAATTTAGGAGCTGATTCAACCACTTCTCTAATAGGGGGCATGTCCTGTTGCAACAGCTCAAATGACTAATCCACACCCCGACACCGAAGGATGGGAGATAGGCGTCCTTGAGAAGTAATTTAGGCTACGTGAGGGAGAAGTGAAAATTCACACCATTCTGTACTTCAATTGTTACATAATTTCCACTGAAAAAGAAAGATTTGGGTTCATAGCCCATCTGAAACGAGATGGATCTTGATGCAGATCCCTGGGCTTCTAAGTTTTTATACCACATAATGCAAAAAAGTGGGCATGAGCACCATCGTTTTCTGCTGTCTGTGTTCCAAGCTGAACTCGGGGCAGTTTGCATGCATGAAGTATGCCATGGCATGTCAAACAACAGCACCCAAACTCTGCGGCTGAGCAGCAGTGTGAGTATACGCAGAAAGCCTGCTCATGTTTGGGGTTACGCGTGATACAGGTCTCGGTATGACCACAGGCATTCATCTGATGTGTCAGGCAAAGGAAATTGGGAACACAATGGTAAACTTCAGTTATGGACACGACCAGCAGAAAGTGTGGAACTCAGCAGGGCGATGAAAAAGCCTTGGGGGGCGGGGGGGGGGGGGGGCGGAACAAAATCAAAAAAAATTGATCACCATCATCCAAAGTTTACAGAATGAAAAAGAGGCCGTTACAGCTCTAATTACTTAATATAATTGAATTGTTTATGTAGTATCACTTAAATTGTTACAAATGGCCACGTTTAAGGATCTGTGACTGAACTTTAAAATGCGAACTCCACACATCTGTTTCTTCTGTTTGTGTCCCGGTCTTTCACTCTTTTGTTTGAACTTCCCCCTACGTGAAACATGAATGACCTACGCAGACCTTCAAAAACAAATGTTTTTTAAAATTGTCAACCTTTTTTATTTAACATAAACCAGTTATTTTACGTTAACACTTGTTAATACTAGCTAGCAGAACAAAAAGAAAGACTAGGAAAATTTTGTCCCTCTGATTTTGAAGGGAGACTTGCGTAACTTCACAAAAGGAGTAGTTTTAACAAAGGAGCATGCGCAGTAATGGTAATTATAAAACCAAAACCAACCCACAAAGGAGTTCTCAATCGCTAGGATCAATCTCAATCCCAACCGTCATTATAAGGTAATGACAGTCTGATCAAAGCAAGTACGAGGCTCTGCATAGGTTTACACTATGCAAGCGTGAGGCTTGGTACAAGTTTAATAATGCATACTAGCAGCCTATTAGAAATTCAAAGTTTTGACTTGCAATTTCATAAGATACTTCAGAATACAACATCTAAATTTACTGGGACTAGTCCCATACAAAAGATGAGGTTCACGTTTAAATATTTTTTGAGTCGACTCACACGGAGTAGGTATTACAGACCACTTCTAGTTTCTTTTGAACGTCCATAAACACTAATCAGCATGCAGGAGTATTACTATAGACCTTTACTATTGTAGGAACCAAGAAACCAATAGCACTTATTTGGTACCACCCCACAAATGCCCAGCAAAAAGGCTGTATTTTAGATTAAGTGTAATCTATGACATTACTTGTTTGATTGGTACTACCAATACCAGTACACATTATTTAAAATTCTAATACGCATCTATTAAGTAAAAATGGATATTTTTAGTTATTGCCAGCTAATAAAAGAAAACTAACTTAAAGCAACTTCCAGACATGCCTTTCACAGTATTATTTTCTAAACTCCAAGACAGAGGAGGTGTGGCCACAAAAGCTTCACAGACGTTTTCCTGATGTAGCATTTCTGCATATTAAGCAGCAGCTTACAAATACTCATTGAGCTCTCTGCTCCCACGCCTGATCTGTACAAAAAACTGAAAAGAGAGATTCAAGACTGGCAGTTGTCCTTTCTAGAGACATTCAATGATGAATTTCTGCCCATTCACTCACAGTATTGACATGAGCTATTAACATCTGTGAAAGTTTTCTGAGCTGACAAACGTTAAGTATACAGGAATTCAAGTAGAAGTCATCTTGTCCTCCAGAGAAGGTGTATATGGGAAAATGCTTGTATGCATGATATATAAAGGGTCATAACCCATATAAAAATGATCTCTCTGCCTTTCCATCTGCTCAGGAGGCAGAGACTACCTCTTCTAGTCTTTTGTATTTTTAGACTATGATCTCTGTTCCTTGCATTTAACTTGCTTTCACAAAGAATACAAATGGTGGGATATTTATATCTAATTTAAGTTATAAATTTACAATGTGTTTGCAGGTGACAAATGACAAAAAATTAAGAAAAATAAGGTATGTTCTAAAGCTCAACTCTTTGCTTTCCATAAACACAAATCACACAATCATTTATCCGAATACTTCAAAAGCAATTGCTAATCAGTACTTCTGGAATTCTAATCATTTAATCAGATATTCAGCTTTTGAAATGCAGTTTCAAAGTTTGCCATCACTTCTAAAGCAAAAAAAGATCTTTAACGGATTTGCCTTTTCTATAGCTTTCTACTTTATGTTTTTCTAAACAGGCTACAAACTTGCTACCACTAGACTGAAATCTATTTACGTTAGTAACACAATAAAGAGGGAAAAAAGGAATATTTAAAAATGCAAAAAATACGCTAAGAAAAATACACACTTTTTGACTATAACACTTGTACATAAAAAGATATTTAAAGTATTTTCAAAAATTGCAAGTGTTAAGATCACATACATCAACACCAAAATTGGAAATATTAACCTAATGTTTGTATCAGGTCTAACAGAAATAAGGCATTTTCTTTCAGTAAAAAATAGATACATGCCATGCAAGTTTAAGATATTAATTTGAAAATATACTACAAAAACTAAGAAATTTTTAAGAATAACTGTTAAACCCATTGCTGTAAAAATACAGAAGACTGACCTATACAGCTTATTTTGTGATCAAGCTTTGCAACAAATTTTCACCGCCCCCACATACTTTTTAACCCAAAGTATGATTGCAAACATAAAGTTTGAATCAATTATAAACATAATGAACAGATACATATTTGGTTAGAAGAAAGCAAGCAGCTGTTTGAAAAAGAAAAAAGAGGAACAGTAAATGAAGGGGAGCAAAAATTTAAAAATCCGTTTAAAAATATGTTCAAAATTTCAAGGTTGCCATCTGGTTACAAAAACTATATCTGTAAGTGCTCTCTTAACTATACCTACCAATAAATGTACATTTATTATGACCGAGCTGTCTTCTGCTACTGTATTCTTCACAAGCCTCCAGTCTCCTTAAAACCCCAGCTGAGAAAACTAGGTCAGCTGCTTTCAGAAACGTATCCCTGTTTATGAAGTAGAGCCTAAGGAGGCATGGCTGCCCCATCAACAAGTGGAAGGTACCCAGCAGTGTAAGTAAACATATATGTAAAAACCCGAATTACTGTCTGAACAGCAACAGCCAAGCCACGCAGTTCAACAGTGACCTGAAAAAGGGCTTCTGATTGCCAACCGGACAGTTACTGACATCACCTCAAAGAGCTTAAGCACATACATGTCTTGGTAAATTTAAAGCTACTTGTAACTGCATTCCTTTAATACTGTAATGATGCTAGAGATACAGAATTTTAATAAGCTAGCAGTATTATGCAACATAAACATTCAGTATTAACATTCAGTATGTACCTGTAAGACAATTGGGTCTTTTGAAGTAAAAAAAAAGTCACTAATTTTAAACAGTTTATTAAAAAGCAAGATTCAGTACTAGTTAAGTGTTTATTGACAGCTTAAATGCTTTTAAAAAATCATATATAATAATCAAAAGCTCAAAATAATAAAATATTTCACTTTCAAGAAGTAACATTTTCTGTACTGTAAAATTACCTCGATAATATAAAGGACTATATTCTTGTAGAAACAATACAAGATGCATTTAGCTACTCGGTTGTAATTCCAGGCTCCATGAACCAACAACAAGTTCTTCAAATACTTGAACTGCAAAAAATGAACAAACATGAATCAGAACATGCACACGCCAACATTAATCTGATGTTAAAATACTTTATTGTAGTATTTTGCAGTGTAATGATTTACCTGTGCAATTGAGTAGTCTGAGGAATTGGCAGCTTGTAGACCTTCGTTCCCACTAATACCAACGCCAACGTGTGCTGTTTGTATCATGCTGACATCGTTTGCTCCATCACCAATTGCCAGAGTTACTACCTTAACTTGTTTTTTAACCATTTCTACAACTTCAGATTTTTGAAGTGGTGATACCCTAAGGGGTAACAGAAAGAAAAAGGTTTAATAAAGGACTTTCAAATGAATGGACCTTCAAAACATACTGTGAAAAGATAATAAACGCAGGCCAACTAATGTCCTGGTCAGTGACATGATGTTCATATTGCCCTTTAGGCTATATGCTAAAAGCACAATCCCAGCAAAATTCCCAGAAGCTTTCAATTTCTTGAAGCAAGATGTTAACAGGACTGGAGACAATGCAGATCACACAGCAGTGGGCCCCTAAAACACAGCAATGGAAGAAACCTTAAACACTGCCACTGCCAGTATTAACTTGCAATTACAGATTTTGGTATATTTTGTTGTTATGCTTTCTAATTTCCTCTCTATTTAAATATAGGTTTTATAAACAAACAACAAGATATTTAAGACACAAATAATAATGCAAACAGGAACAAAGTGGACCACCACTGTCTTAACATAGCCTACACTGCTAAATTAGAGGAAGCAACCGCATCCTGGGCTGCACCAAAAGCAGCGTGGCCAGCAGGGTGAGGGAGGGGATTCTGCCCCTCTACTCTGCTCTGGTGAGACCCCACCTGCAGTGCTGTGTCCAGCTCTGGAGCCCCCAGCACAGCAAAGACGGGGACCTGTTGGAGCGAGTCCAGAGGAGGCCATGAAGATGATGAGAGGGCTGGAGCACCTCTGCTGTGACGACAGGCTGAGAGAGTTGGGGTTGTTCAGCCTGGCGAAGAGAAGGCTCCAGGGAGACCTTATAGCAGCCTTCAAGTACCTAAAGGGGCCTACAGGAAAGACGGGGACAGGCTTTTTAGCTGGGCCTGTTGTGATAGGACAAGGGGTAATGGTTTTAAACTAGAAGAGGGAAGGTTCAGACTAGATAAAAGAAATTTTTTTACACTGAGGGTGGTGAAATACTGGCCCAGGTTGCCCAGAGAGGTGACAGATGGTCCATCCCTTGAAACATTCCAGGTCAGGTTGGATGGGGCTCTGAGCAACCTGATGTAGTTGAAGATGTCCCTGCCCATGGCAGTGGGGTTGGACTAGATGGCCAAACCCAACCCAAACTATTTCCAACCCAAACGATTCTATGATTCTAACTTTGAACACTGACTCTTGATCCTCCACTTGGTTTAAGTGCCAGTAACTTCTCCCTTGTTCTTATCAGGGCTGTTTCAATTATGTGTCATTAAGAAAATGCCTGTCCAAAGTTGAGGGGACAAATTATTTCAGGGATGACTCAAAAGCTCTACGGATGAAACTGTATCAGTTTTGGCTCTATCTGCTTACTGCTGTGTGTCACGTGTACCCTCCATTTCATCTTGTGAAAGTTTTACTCTGTAGGCTGAAATTCAGTCCTTGTAGTATTTGAGATGCGGTAAATGAAAATAATACACAGCAATTACGTGCTAGGACTGATGTGTTTTACAGGGTAGGGAAGGGAAGGAGCAGTGTGGCAATCCACTCTTGTGCTTCCTGGCACTGGAGTCAAGGATCAGACCCTATCCCCCTCCTTTTGTGGTATTAACAGAAACAAGAAGAAATGCAAAAAAAAAAAGTGTCTCCCCGTCTCTGCTGTTTGCTGCTTCCTACAGAAAAAGCAATTCTGGTAGCAAAGCATGATGCCCACTGCTTCCAGCCACAGTTGCTGGGGAGCTGGGGATGTGCAGCTGGTGAAGAAAAGATGGAACCATCCTTTCCTCATCAAACTTTCCAGCTTTCCAGACAAACTCATTCCAGATGCCTCTGTGCAAAAACTAAACACAGATAAGAAGCAGAACTTGCCACTGGATAAACACTGATACCAAAATCTGCAGAAAAATGTGTACTTAAAATGCATTTTGTACAAGTCTTCTATATACACACTCATGGCAAGAACCTCTCTGCACCATAAGCTTCTGAACTTTCCAACCGGGGCTGTGAAAGATTACCACCGCAGTGCCAAAATTTCAGGGTTAAAGATTATATTGGGATGTCCACACCCTGACTTAATTCTTTCAGCTCAAAAAATAAAATAAAAACAGTGGAATATAAAAGAAATTAAGAATACAAGTTTTGGGGAACAAATTTGTGAAGGAAAAAGCACAAAAGAACAGTTACTTCTAATGTTCCTTCCTGAACATACCCTGTATATTGCTGGGATACTGCTAAGTAACACAGCCTGTAGAGTTCATGAGTACAGTTCTCACCTGAGCCACGACTGCACTCAGCAGCTCACTAACAAGAAAAAATGTTACCACCAGACACCAGAAATTCAGTTGTATTATGGCATTTATGCATTCCTAAAGATTCTCACAAACAATACTAAGGGCAATGCAAGAAAAGCAGTTCTTCTAAGAACTGACAGCTGAGGCTGGTGACTGATTTCATAGAGTTCTATGAAAAAGTAAATGCAGCGGGAGAAGTTCTGGCAAAACCCACCAAATCTCTGACATCACACTGCTATTATCCATCACCCATTATCAATTTCCTTTATTAACAAATTGAAGTTGCAAAGATTTGAGAAAAGCTGGGAAAACATAATCCAGGAGTGCAGCACAGGCTGGAATCTGCAGCCAGGTCTCTGTGGAAAGGGACCTGGGGGTCCAGGTGGGCAACAAGCTCAGTACGGGTGAACAGTGGGCTGCTGCGGCAAAGAAAGCCAACAGGATGCTGGGTTGCATCAACAAGGGCATCACCAGCAGACATAAAGCACTCATTATCCCACTCCACTCAGCGCTTGCCAGGCCACACCTGGAAGACTGTGTTCAGTTTTGGTCCCTGCTATACAAAAAACATGTGGACATGCTGGAGAGGGTCCAGAGAAAGGCCACAAAGATGATCAAAGGACTGGGAAGCCTGGCATACAAGGAAAGGCTGAGAGAAGTGGGTTTGTTCAGCCTTGAGAAAAGAAAGCTTAGCTGAGACCTTATCACCACATTCCAGTATTTGAAGGGAGGCTACAAAGAAGACTGAGACTCCCTTTTTACAGAGTCACACGGAAAACATGAGGGGTAATGGGTAGAAGTTACTCCTCGTGAGGTTCCAATGGGGTGCAAACTGAAAATTTTTCTCAGTGAGAACAATCAGCCATTGGAATAATCTCCCCAGCGATTCCCCAACACTGGACACTTTTAAAATTAGGCTGGACAGGGTGCTGCGCCATATTGTCTAGACCACGCTTCTGCTAAGAAAAGCTGGACAAGATGATCCTTGAGATTCCTTCCAACCTGGTGTTCTATGATTCTATGATAGGTAATGAGGGCAAAAGTAGAAACAGTCTTTGAGAAATTCTGACAAATATGCCCTTTAGAAATGCAAATTTCACCAAACCAACATTAGTTTCCTATGAAAGGAAAGCACTTTCTCATTAAAATAAAGACTATTTAAGATTTTAGCCATCTAAGGTTGATGGACCTTAATCTGAAACGTATCTTAAAACTGTAAGAAAAACCCAAGGTTTTCTAGAGATGCTTTTTACATCCTGAAACACATTTATTCAGATAATATTAATGAAGAATTAAGTTTTCTCTAAAATAGTAAATTACACTAACAGTCAATTCTTACTAGTTAAAACTTACATAACATTTCTGTTATGTAAGAACTGAGACTACTTAAGAGCTGAAAGAGGATCCCAAACGATTCCTGGTGGATGAAGTGAACTTACCAAGCATATTAGACAGAACTGTTTTACGCCATCAAATTTTAAACAGAAATGATTAAAAGATATTTTAGACATTACGGTCCATCTTCCTGCATATTGTTTTAAATCCATATAGCCAACTTCTGAAATTAAAGCACACTATCTCTTCTATAAATTCTTTAATATTACATTTGAAGCGTATTTGTTGTATTATTTGTTTCAACTACAAGACCCCTTGTCTTTTGCAGAATGATATCTTTTGTATGCTTGAGGTCACACTCATCATAATCATGTAACTTCACTCTGCACCATCCTTTCAATGATACCAGTTTACGACCTCAGTCCCTGTCACCAAGGTAGTCATTTTACTACAGAACAGGCTTATTCTTGACCCGATTACAATGTCACATAAGAACTAACGAAGGAATAATATGAGCTCCATAGATCATTTATAAAATAAAGTATTTTCGATTTTTCTTCTAGCAAATGTCACTATGATTTCATTTTGTCAACTGTATAAAGTTATAGGAAGAAAAAAAAAGCGCATTTCAACAGAGACTAAGCCTCAACATCAGAGGATTTACTGAGTTCCCAGCACCGGGGTACGCTAATGGTGGCTGACTCTCTTTTCTAGACCATGGTGCTTAACACTGAGGCAATCTTGTTAATGGATGCTGGGTACACTGTGTCTACGCTCATCTCTGCTCACATACAATATTCTAATTCCCACTGGGTTCAGTAACATCTTTGTACCTCTGCCGGTTCTCCTCTCCTTATGCCAAAGGACACCTTCTCACAGTTCATCTGTGGGTGACAACTCATCACCTTTTCAGGTGTTTTCAATACTCCAATGCCTATTCTGTGCCACTTAAGTAAAACTTTTTTAAGCTTTAAGTACAATAAATCAAGAAAGGTTGCATAAAATCCAATTGCATAATTTTGCAAAAGGAAAAAAAACTAAAGGAATGAAAAATAACACAGCCTTCGGATTGCAGGTAGCTATCTAGTTACTTTATTCATCAGTCTGTGCAACACATGCTATCAGACTTTTGAGAAAGGTACTTGGGATGAGTACAGCCTTGTGATGAACTTGGGATGAAAGCATCTGGGCAATAGCCCTTCCGAAGAATTCTGTGGTCTAAGTATATCAAAAAGCATTTCTATGATCTTTTGTTATGTGTTTCATTTGAAGTCTGCTGACAGGTATTGTATCAAGACTCACTACAGCCAATTTCTATAGCAGACTCCTGACCCAAGAACTTTTTAATCTTTTTAACTTTTCAGAAACAGTAGCTCATTTCCCTTCCAGACAATGTTATAGAGGCAGTTATAAGATGGCACGCACTGTCATTGCCTGGTGCATCCAATTCAAGATGAAACAAATTTTTTTTTTAAAAAAAGTATTTTCTTCATTTTGTTCACTCTTAGCTGTATATTTTACTACAGAATAATCCATTTAACATTCTACTTGCACACATTACTCTGAAGCCAATACAGAGTTGAAATTCAGTTTGTCAAAGTCTTTAAGCCAAACATCTGCTTGGAATTAATAACATACACAGATTTTTGAAGTGAAATGTCTACTGAATATTTGTCCGCTTCATCTTTGTTATGGCTAGTCTTTGTAAGATCCATAGGTAACAAAAGCTTCTGAACAAGTGAATACAGTCTGAAAACTTCAAAGAAAGTGATGCAATTTGTACTTCTAAAACCAAGGAGTGCTAAAACATGTACTGCCTCTATATGGATGGAAGAGAGGCCTATGTTTTCATTTAGTCAGGATGATATGTTTAAGTGATTTGCATTAATTAAAAATTACCATTTTTAAATTTTTTATTTTCAAGCTCACAAACAAAGAAACGAAATTTTTGTTACTAATGATGGAGCATTAACAGAAGCTTTTTTTTTTGGACAGAATTCTGACTTTTGAGAAGCATGAGATACTAAAAAAGCACATACTAAAGCAGTGACTGTTACAAGTTTTAAACCTGCAGCCAATTTTTAAACAACCACAAAATATTTCAGAGCATATACCTAGACATGTATTGAAACCAGCTGACCTAAGCATATTATGGAAATGTAGAAATGGTAGAGAGAATGCTACCAGAACAGAAACTTTCATTTTGCTCTTTTCATTGTTTCATCACAAAAATGCTACCAATAAAAGACAGCTATATGTACAAAATATCCTTCAATGGTTCTACAGTTCAACAGAAATGGCAATATTGTCTCTTTAAAAGGTGCAAAATATATTTTCAAATGAAGGAAAGAGGAGAAACAGAAACATAGTTTTGAAAGAGCAGTCCTACATGCATCTCCTGCTTGCTACGGACTATACTGAGCAAAACTGGAACTAGCAGAACAACTACAAAGCTCTAACTTGCCTGTCAGAAAGATTACTGCCATTAGAAAAATGTGTATACATAGTATAAACTGTGTATCAGTGTAAGATCTCAGTTTAAAAGACAGCAAGACTTTAGTTTGAAATTCAGTGTTTCATGCTTCAGCATGGCAACAAAGCTAAACCATAAAAAAAAGTAATAAAACTTGGTGGCATAACACATCCCTTGACAGAAAGGATGGAAAGGTTTGTAAACCAGGTGTTTATTTGGATATTAGAACCTCATTTGCATTTGGATATTATAATTTCATTTCCCTGTCCTTTTACAAGGCAGCAAAATAGCTCCATCCTAATGGGACTTTATTAAACTCTCTACCTCAACACAAGAACCTTCCATTTATTTATCTTATTAATCAACAGTTTTCACATTTGTACAGACCATGTCTCTATCTTTAGGTAAATAACAGGATGGGCAATAATAAAGTAGTAGACAGTAAGTTTATATAATTTCTTGAATGAAGATTTTTAATTTGGTAAGAAGTGATGCAGAATTTTAAGAATTGTTTTGTTCTTGCACAAAGTCCAGGCTGACCTCCTTTTTTGCAGATTTTATTTTCTAAAGCAATATTTCAGTTATAATCAAAGGTAGTAGCTTGTTAAAATATGGAATTAGATGTAACTCGAATACAAAGAGAACCCTAAAAATTTCAGTA